>OZ024910.1:66851263-66938763 GCA_964017125.1 Flabesymbios commensalis | reverse complement strand
AAAAATTGATTCCAATCATTAGCGAACAAATTTATACACTCATAATTCTTCTAACTCCAAAAGGATATACATAATGCGATAAAGAAAAGGGACAAAACAAAGTTTCTGGATGAATAATTAGAAAACCACCAGAAAAATGAATATGGAAATGAAAATGGCATGTAACAACAAACCTTCTTTGAGAAAGCTTTTCACTATGCTCGTAAACTCAGCTCTATTTATAAGACCAATACTCAATATATAGGCCTACGTGGCTTATCATCTATATTACTACAACCTATGTTGTCTGAGTTGCTGGGGAAAGCTTTTCGCTATGTTTCTCAAAACTCAGCAGCGAGGTTGACGGAGTGAACAACAAACACCAACCTTAAAATAACAGTTCTTACTTTAATCTCACTCTGAGAAACCTAATCCATTTCATGATCAGACGTTGGGCATCAGTGTGAAATGCCAATTAATATATTATATTAAGTGACATTTCACCTGGGATTATTCTTTTAGGCTTAGGGCTAGTTTTATCATTTTAAGTTTAGGGGACCCTTCCCGTCGCCTGTGTTATTGGACCGGGTGGGACCCTAAGCAAATTGTCATAGCTCCTTTGTCAACTGACTCTTTCTTTGAGGTCTGGGAGGTTTTCGCTCCCAGTGTAAATGCTGAATATGTGGCAATGTCTATGTCGTGATTGAAAAGTGTAAAACGCATCCACTCACTGGCACAGCCAACCGGACAGCTGGTGCCGTGGGTGGATACATGCAATATATCGTCTGTCCGCAAGGATCTTGCCCTCAATGTATGATATAATAAGTCCATTATCAGTCATACACTGAAGGCATCAGGGAGTTTTATCCGAAGAATTTCAGCGGACAGGATGATAAAATTTCACTATTTTACCCTGTCGTGTAGGCTCGGGAGGGGGGCATCATTCTATTAAAGCTATTAGGCCTACTGGTAACCCTAGAACCAAACTCCAAATGACGCTGACACGCAGGTACATTGACAGACGTTTTGTATGACGACATAACAAATGGGATTGAAAGGTAACAGAAAGAAATCCTGCAATAAGAAATTTAGCATATGACAAACTCCTTTTAGCATTTATCAGAGGGATAGGTCGTAATAAAAGAAATGCCCATTAAAATGCTAACAGTCACTCAAAATTGCTGAGTTAACTACATTTTACAAAGTGAAGCTGAAAGACGGCAACAAAGCACACAAAAAATGTTATGCATAGGTATTAAAAAGATTGAAAAAATGTACTAGGCTTTCTTAAACATGATACCGTCCAAAATCATAATTCGAAATCAATGTCCGAAATTAACGATATTAGTACAGAAATAGTCATAGGGCCTATAAAAGAATACTATGTCAGGTTCTTTATATATATCATACCGTCCGAAATCAAAGTCCGATATCACCATCCGAAATAACCATCCGAAATTACGACATTAGTACAAAAATAGTTACATACAAGAATACTAATATGGGCGTCTGAATTCACAGCACACTGCCGAAATCACCACCGAATTCACCGCAGCGTCCGAATGCACCACACAACGTCCGAAATCATCGTCCTAATTCAACACATACTGTCCGAAATCACCATAAAAAACACCAATAAGCGTCCGAAATCATCAGTCCGAAATGGTCGAGGTCCGAAATCACCGGTTACCACATCTATGCCTCTCCGTCGCCCTATGGCGCATTTTCGTCCCTTTCTAACACTTCTCCATTGCCCATTAACGCCTCTCCATTGATACCTTTCTATTGATCTTCTATGCATTGCCATCGCCATTTAACACATCTCTGCAGAACAAAAATATTAGTGCAAACAGAGAAGTTTTTTAAAAAACTTGATACCACTTTTGAAACTAACCGACCTGTAGACTTGAAAGAATTGGCATCTCTTGAACTCATTCACCTAGTAATCCATCGCCATATTTGAAACCAGTGGGAACCTTCCCTCTGATGTGAAGTAAACTATGGTGTTGCCAATTATGGGCGATCAACAGCATATACCATTACCAACACAGCCTCCAGAGCAATTAACACTGATCAATGACATGTCCAAGCGATTGGTTTACCAACAGACGCACGCAACTTTGGAGAAGTATATATATATCCTCTATAATATTATCTGGGCGTGATTTTCATATAATTGAGGTGGTTGATGACCAGTATTTGGCCACGTCTATCAAGGATAGCACTCGTTCTAAGAGAAACAAAAAGTCAAAGACTAGTGAAGGTAACTCACAGTCGTGGAGTACCCCTTCCCGAGATAGAGAAAGACTATATTACGTGCTTACTGAAGTTGAAAACAAATTTTGCCTTCAAAACTTTCCTAGAGAAGGCATTATTGTCCAATCTCCTAATTATTCCAGCAGCTTGTGTATTCATGAATGTGTGTGGAAGATGTAAGGTGCAATACGCAGGACATAAATCTCACAAACCTCAATGCCACCATAAAGAGGCCGACTCTTGTCATTCTGCATTGTGAGATGAGTCTGTCCTCTACTATTCTTATTGCCTCGCACGATAGGCCTACTGACATAATGGTGTTCCTTCAGCTGTTCCAAACCAGAGCAACTGCCCATGAAAGCAGATGCATTTGGTCCTCATTCTGATCTAGATATAATTCTATGGTGGCCATGTGTGGGAATGCGCTATTAAATTACACCCCCACCTTCCTGCTTCTACTACATGCAGATTAGCTGGTACCAATTTGGTGGAAAGCTGGCACCAATCACATGACAAAGGAAGAAGCTCTTCCACAAGCTACCAAATAAATCCTTTTGATTATGGCTATTTATTGGGGTATCACACTTTGAGGTGGAGGTGTTTCCAAGAGGGTTTTGGGTGCACTCAGCTTTGTCGTGTTTAATAGTCCACCAATGACACAATTAGATGAATCGACTTATACAAAAACACTTCATAAATATAAGTTTATCAGGGCGTCAGGGATTTAATTATATCATATATATGGCAGTCAAAATTGGAAGAAATTACAATTTTTTGCCCAGATGATCAGTAACATGTACTCTTTCGATCCTGATATAGCGCAGTCAATTCTGACACTATTAACACCTAATTAACATCTAATTAGTATCCATAATTATACATCCATAATAAATACAAAAATAAAAAATCTCTAGAATCGGTGAATCGATTTTAATGATCTTGAATTGTGGTATTTATTTAACGTATATTCTACACGATAAAAATATTCCTGAGGTGATTAGTGGTGAAGGTCATGTGATACGGCCAAGTCAAGGTCAGATGTAAGTGAAGTTTAAAAATTCTGAACACAAAAGCTCACATTAAATGTTTCAAATTACATTACATACACGAATCTAAAAGCTTTTTGCCTTGGACAAGGGTGGCGAGGTAACAGAACTTCCATAGCATGCGCCCACATACTCGCAAGGGAAGGGAGGTGCAAAGTAGGCCACGTTAATAATTGGATCACACACCTCAAACAACACTGTCAGGAAAAAGTCAAAACTTATTTTAAATTCGTAAGTTTTGGTTCGTCAGTCTCACTTTGATTAAGTGTGAGAGCTCCTATCACATAGGTCTATCGAGATTTAAATCTCTGGGATCCACAACATGTACAACGAACCATTCCCACTGGTGAATGGAGAAAGGTTTATAGTATTTGCCATGCAGTGTCAAGGTTAGGACTACAAACTGAATATCACACTACGGCAACACCCCCTGGACTGCGATGGTGAAATAAACAAAGACCTTCCTGATCAGATTGTTTTGCATTAATAGGCCCATTCGAGTGGCTGTTTTTGTCGTCGACGTTTTTCCGTCAAAAAGGTCAGAGGTCAAAGGTCATTCATCAAAAATTTGACGGTGAATTTTTCCGTCTCGTTTCGTCGACGACGGAAACAAATCAAACAGCCAATCGAGTAAGATATAACAAAACGTAAAAAACGTCGACGACGAAAACAGCCACTCGAATGGGCCTAATGCTGAATAAAGAGACACAACAAATTCGTCAATTATTTTGGTGTCATCAATGAACACTGAGCCAAGCGCTACATACGGGACTGCTGAGGGATGTGGTGGGGTGAAATGAGCTGAACATTTCTATTATGCTGACATTTTACCTATCCTGCCATGACAGAAGTGTTGTCATATCCCATATAATAACATGGAATGTGGAGAGAACACGCTTATGGGAGATGACATATCCTGACATATGTCATGTAATGCAATGTTGAGGAAAGTCGTGCGTTACATACATCTTGCCAGAATTGACCATTGTTTTTTTCGTAAATAGAAATAATACGTTTCTTCAAATAATGATTAGAGCCAGGGAAGCTAAGATTTATAATAAAAAGATGATGGTTTAATTACTCTGAAATGTATCCTAGTTTCTATGAAAATCGTCTTCTGGGTGTTAGCTTGGTCCGCACATCCATCCTTGGTTAGAAAGTGTTGTAGCCTTGGCATTTCACTCAGTATCTCTTACAACACCATCACACTTTAAAGAAGAGAGTTCTCGCTCAACCTAAGGCGAATGACGGTAATTTGTACATATTCATCGAAATTATATACTGTATATATTGTATGTTGGTGTTGCGTGAACCATTGCAGCCCAATAATCAACATAGCATCGACTCGTTGATCACATGCACCATCATCCACACTGGCAACCAAGATGGATTTCTGTTCATCTCATGTCAGTCTTGGAAATGATTGTAGGCCCTATGTATTTTCATACTTTAGAAGCTAATCGGCAGGCAAATTTTATCACACCTTCTGGGGATTGGAGGAGAGGTGGAAGTTATTGAACATATCAACAAGTTTAATACCCGGAGTTTAACATTGGCTGTGTAGTTATCTGGATGGTTTGTTGAATTAACATCAGAACGCTTTAGCATGCTAAATGTTTGAATATTTTTTTCCCACTCATCATCAATACAGACCCTTTATTCTCACCCTGCAATGTCAGTATGCACAGTAAGGACACATTCTTGATCAAGGCTGCTTAGTACACAATTATTCTACAAGCTTACTTTGTTCGTGTAGATCAGTTACTATTGGTGAAATTTTGCGATTTAAGCAATTATAACTGTTCTTGCAAGTCTGGATCAGAAATCAAAATTATGAACGCTGCACAAATTTGAGTAGCATTTCCAGTTTTAGTGCTGTTTCCCAGAGCCTGTAGTAGCTGTCATATTTGCTTTTCAGCAATGTATAAATGTTGCAATATTGATAAACGTTTAAGGTCCGAGTAGGATAATGTTACTTGCGTGAATAACCGAGCAATATTTTGTATCATCGATTGTATCGTTAAATTGAAAAGCTCACCACGTGGGCTATTTTGCCATTCATGTATGCCCTACAAGTATCTAATCTATTTTTTATTGCTTCAATAAAAAATACTTTCACTTTGAAGTCATATAATTAAAATTAGCATTAAATATGTTACATTAATTATTTCATGTCATAGATGCCCATCACAAAATATATTTCGAATATTACCTTGACTTTGACCTTGAAGTTATTGATTGACCTTGACCTTTATGCGATATATCATAGTTCATAACATTTTGTACAACATTAAAATGCACAGTGTATTAAAAGGAAATAATTAAAATCATAACATTGATCCAATTACAAGCCATGTGCGAAAACGACAACTTCTGGGTGGACCACTTGTCCAAACAATTACGACCCTGGTTATTAGATAAATACTCCATTAAACCGTCAAATGAAATGTTACAGATGATGTTTTTTTTAATAATATATCAAATAATTCTGGGTAATTTGAAACATTTTAAATGCACAATTTATTGTCCGAAATTGTTCAATTTTCCTCGATTTAGCCTTTGACCTCGACACATCACGTGACCTTAACAATGAATGACATAAAATATATTTTTGTTGTGTCAATTATCCACTAAACAGATAACAGAACTTGAAATAATTAAAATCGACCAACTGGTTCTTGAGATATTATTTTCTCTAGATTTTTTACCAGATTTAGCTAACTATGGATACTAATTACATGGTAATTAGGTGTTAATCATGTCAGAATTGACAGCGCTATATCAGAATCGAAAGAGTACATGTTACTGATCATCTGTGTAAAAAATGGTAATTTCTTCCAAAAGTGCACAGAGAAACCCCTTTTGTGCTTTCGAGAGAGGCTGACGAGCACTTTGTTTTGGCATCATAGATTATCAGTCGGTTATGTCACAATGCCAAGTAATAATGTAATATAATACAAAGTGATTGCTGCTTCAAAAACATGCATAACTATGTTTGTAGTTGTATTAAATTACCGTACAGGCAATTAGATATTATATTTCTCAATTTTATTATTACTTTGAAGCGGTTATTATTGGCTAATTGATTAGTTTTGTCCTCATGCTTTAAAATTAGATCATTGACACGGTCAGTTTGACATTCTAAAATGAATGCGTTTTGTTGACGGTGTTAGAGATTTACGTCATTGTACCATTTATGACAGTCATTAAGTCGAATTTTTTCTACTTATTTTTCGCCAAATAATATACATTAGGCCCTATGGTCTAAAATAGCATTTGAGTTATTCCTATATAATTATAAAAAAAATCAACAGGTCAAAATGTATTACTGAGTCATGCATGTAGTTTTATGTAGAGTTTAATTCGTTGAGCACACATATTTATATTAATTTCCGCATTTTTATGGCTTGTTTCGTATTGAAATTTTGCAGCATTTATAATAATTTCTCAGCATTCGATGAAACATATCCTAAAATCGCAAAATTCGAGCTTTTGCATAAATATTTGAACATAGCACCGCTCGGTATTATATTCAGCATACTCGAAAATAGTTAAAAACATTGAAAAATTAATTTTGGCTCACCTCATACCATATGAAGCAGGCATACATAGGCTACAAGGGCCTTGTACTGGCTCATACCTAGCTGACCCCCCCCCCCCCCCCCCTTGTTCTTGAGAGATTTTCGAGCGATTTTCGGGACCAATTTTAAATCGAAAAGTTTGAGTCTTTGCATAAATATTTGAGCTTGGCATCACACGGTGTTAGAATCAGCATACTTGAAAATGGTTAAAAACATTAAAAATCCATTTCGGCAAACCTCGTACCGTGGGTCAGCATATACTGGAATAGCAAACAGTCTATATAGGAAAAAGCCCGAAGATGTATAAATTCTTAGCTGTGAATGTACAGCTAAGAATATAGATCTCCGTGAGTGCTAAGAATATAGATCTTCGGGAGTTTTAACTGACTTAAAACACATCCGATCATAATGAGGATCCCTCATAATCAACAGCTCGATTACACTAATTATAATACTAATTATAATACACCAGGCCTGTCATGATAGTTTGCCTGTACTTCTTCAACAATAACTCTTCATTCCCGGCTTAGAATGTAGTGGTCGGACAAAGAAAATATACAGGATTCTCGCCTTGGTGATAATCCACTTTATGTCACTTTGTATACGATGTCGTGTTTCATTTCATATCAGAGCCATAAATACAAGCAGCAGGTAGAGGTCGATAATAGGGTGTGTGGGGGAATTCATCCTAGTGAGATGCTATGTGAGTATTGGTGCTGCCCATGAAAGTCAGCTAAATATTCAAATATACAGATATCAGAGGTCGGGGGTCACGTGGGGCAAGGTATTGTGGGAGCCACGCTGATCCCGGCGTGTCCCACTTGCATGCAGCAGCCATTAATAAATAAAGAAGGACTTGTTATTTTACAAAAGTTCCCCTCCACCTCCCCATCTCCTCACTATATCATATATATTGTATTTAATGGGTATTTCATTATTGTTAGTATGATTACGCTAATGTGTCTTACGTTTTTTGCTATGTCTTCACGTGAAATTAAAATGTTTTATCACACCAGTGATTCACTGGTACAAGAGGACTGAGACCCCCACATATAAATGAAAAAGTTGCATTTTTATTACAGATAAATTTTATCATTATGAATAGTATTGAAACATATTATGTAACTAAAGGTAAAATGTAAATATATTACATAATTATTTGTTATACATTTTCACAATAGAATGTAATATTAATGTTACACAACATGTTGATTATAACATTACACAACGGAAAATCTTTTTATTTGCAGTGGCCAAAAAAAATGATGTTATGTAATAAATGATATTGTCGGGCCACTGTTTTGTATTTGTGTATATTGATATTTAGTCAGTATTTACAATAAAAAGACTTCATATCTCCACACACGGTTGTTTTATTCTCTGTTTGCTGCTTGACTAATACACATTTTACTTACGAGGGTTATATTTAGGTTATGATTGGAGAATAGTGTACATAAAATGGAGTTGTGTGTTTTACGTATAGGATAAAGCCCGAGGAGCTCTACATTCTTAGCTGTGGAAAAGGCCGATGCCGAAGGCCGGGGCCTTTACCACAGTTAAGAATGTAGAGCTCCGAGGGTTTTAACTGACTTAAAACACATCCGACCATAATGAAAAATCCCTCATAATCAAGAGTTCGACCGCGCCTGACTAATTGTAATACAACAGGCCTGTCATAATAATTTGCCTGTACTTCTTCAACAATAACTCAGCTTAGAATGTAGCCTAGTGGTCGGACAAAGAAAATAATGTACATGTAGTTGTGTGTTTCACTACACCCACTCACCCAGTGAATCAGGCACCTGCACCCCTGTGTAGTTCATAGAGAGATCCACAGTCACGCAGATTTTCGCATCAATTTCCTGTGGACAGCTTTTCTCCGTTTGTAGGGCGTCAACCAGTATGATGGGTGTCTGTGACGTCAAAGATGCAGTCAGACGTACTACTATTTTAGTGGGTATGATCACCGCCATCTCTGAGAATGGTGATCCAACAGCAACATCTGGCCAAATATAATAAGCTCAAAGATAGGTCTACCTTAAATTGATTTAGATCATCTACTTTTCAGTTGAGTTATTTATAGATGTCCACCGTCAACCCTTTCAACGCTGGGACCGACTTTATACGTCATAATCTGACGTCTGTAGACGATAGATTCTGACGTATAAAGACGGTCCCAGCGCTAAAAGAATAAACATATTTCTAATAGCCGTAGACACATAACATACGTATTCAAATGAAGTGGAAAGAGCTAGCTAAGACATTTATGATTATTTCAAATTGGAAAAAAACACTTTGGTTTCCATGGTTTATTTGAAATTATTTCAGCGTTGTCATTTGATGATATGTCTCTCTACCATTATGCAAACGTCAAGTGACTAACAGTTACTGAATTTTGTGAATTCCCCCCCCCCCCCCAACGTAGATTAGTGTCACAGATTTGCGACGCATTTCACTTTTTAAACCTAAATATACAAGTATCGATCAACCCTTTCATCGCGGGGACCGTCCTTAGACGTCAGAATCTGACGTCGCAGATTCTGACCGCTAAAGACGGTTCCCACATTGAAAGAATTAGAAATATACAATAGTCGTAGACCCATAACATAGGTATTTAAATGAAGCGGAAAGGGCTAGATATTTATGATGATTTCAAATTAAAAATAATCTTTGGTTTCTATGGTTTGTAAAAACATATTTCAGCGTTGTAAGGGTTAAAATACAAACAGAATCCGGGACTCAACATAACAAAGTAAAAAATCAAAGTTTCAGTGCTGATAAGTGGAGAGTTAGAACTGGTGGGCGTCCGATTATGCCATAATATGATACAACTGTTTGATTACAGGACGGAGAAACATATTTTATTCAAAATTATCCTGTTATAAGTATGTTTACTCGCTTGAAGTTGTGGGTCGCGGTAGCGGGCCACAACTTCAAGCGGGTAAACAATTAATATAATTATAACTTATCATTCTGATTACCTGGATGCCCATCGTCATTGAAGTCCCTATCCCCGGCCAGAGAGTAGCCAAAGCCTCGCAAGTTTGTATGAATAGTTGCCGCCAATATTTTCTGGCAGTAGGTTTTGGTTTCTTCGAAATCCTTTCTGCCACAGTAGACGTAGATGGCTCCTCGATCGTCATCTTCAAATGGTGCTCCTATCACGACATCTGTGGTGGAACAATTATTATCAGCGTCAATTAGTCACATCACCTTATACTTAGCCCTTAAAGCGCTGATTATTTTTCATAAGAACCATGGAGACCAAAGGGTTTTTCAAAGTGAAATCATCATAAATGTCTTAGTTAGCTCTTTCTGGGTTTATTGTGTCTATGAGAAGCTAGTTTACATAATTATGGTTTTGATTATAGGCTTACATGTAGTATTAGTATGCCCAGTACAAGCAATCAATCTGTGTTGTATCATAGTTGGCCTATGTTATGGATCTAAGGCCGTTAGAAATATTTTCATTCTTCCAGTTGGGAGATCGACTTTAGAGTTTTAGACTTCAGAGTTTGACGTCTATAGACGTCAGAATCTGACGTCTATAAACGTCAGATTCTGACGTATAAAGTCGATATCCGCACATAAAAAGTAAATGTTAATAATGACCGTAGACCCATAACATGGGTATTCAAATGAAGCGGAAACAGCTAACTAAGACATTTATGATGATTTAAAAGTGAAAAACCCTTTGATCTCCATTGTTTTTGTAAAAATATTTCAGCGCTTCAAGGGTTAAACTGTGTATGAATTGTAACACCATGGCTGATGTGAATCCTGCTATCTAACTCTTTAACCGCCAAGTTATTTAATTGGAATTTTCACTCACTTGAAGTTGTGCCTCGCTAACGCGATTCACAACTTCAAGTGAGTGAAAATGCTTTAGGTTTGACAAAATGGAGGTAAGCTATATTCAAATTCGGCTGTTTAATGTCAAGTTTAAATTACAACATGTTCAAAATCTGACATTTAAAGTGACAATAAAAAATAAGAAAACGAATACAATATGTACTGACGGTTAACACTTACAGCACGGGTATCGAATATTGTCGTCAGCATCTGACGTCTATAGACGTCAAATTCTGACGTCTAAAGTCGATCTCCGCACTGTAAGAGTAAACATAATTGTACTATCCATAGACCCATAACATAGGTATTCAAATGAATCGGAAAGAGCTAACTAAGACATTTATAATCATTTCAAATTGATAAAAAACACTTTGGTGGCAATGGTTTTTAAAAAAAATATGTCAGCGCTTTGAGTGTTAAAGGGTCACTCCTGTACCGTTGTATCCGTCCTGGTCCAGGTCGCCGGGACTCGCGATGCTGCTCCCGAACCTGCCGTACTTGGATTCGTCCCCAATCAGCGTCACCAGTCTCTGTAAAACACAGTGAAATATGATCAACTAATGCTGTACAACTTTAGTCGTACATTTTTTTTTAACATTGTTTTTTTCCATGGTTTTTACAAAAAAATATTCAGCGTTTTAACCCTTTAACCGCCGCATATATTCGGGTTTTCATTTTTTATCAGCACATTAAGTACCACATTTTAAATATGTTAAAGATAAAATTTGACATCAACCAGCAAGATTTGAAAACAGTTGACCTCCATTTTGTCAAATCTGAATAATTTTCACTCACTTGAAGTTGTGGATCGCGTCAGCGAGACACAACTTCAAGTGGGTAAAAATTCAAATTGAATAATTTAGCGGTTAAAGGGTTAAGGTCAAGGGTAAAGCAAGTTGTCTGGGAGTGGCAGGGCGAAAGTCTTACGGGTATATTCCGATATGCCACCATTTTTGACACGTCCCTGATCGAAGTGCGCCCCTTCCTTGCTGGAAAACGGCGCTCCCACGAACAGCTCATCCAGGCCGTTGCCGTTCACGTCAATCGCACACAGTGTGGCTCCGAAGTATGAAAAATGCTGTGAGAAAACAGAATTGAGATTAATCCTTACACCCCTAAACACGCCTAAAATTAACTTTTCTGTTTTTTCCTGTTTGCAAGAGAAATCGGCATTAAACTTGTTAGATTGACAAAATTGTTTGACGCAAATGTTACATAAGTGAGTGATTTCCACCCACTAGAAGTTGTGGGTCGCGGTAGCGAGGCACAATTTCAGGTGGATAAACTTTTAAATTATTCCATTTTTTAGGGCTTACATATCCGGATTATTTAACTACTCCCAGCTCTCTTATGATTCTTTGTAATATCGTTATAGTTCATCTTTTCAGTTGCAAAAAAAAGATAATTTTGTCGTTTTAACCTTCCAAATAACCGTAGAAAGCGACTTTGAAAAGTATTATTACGAATAGGTGAGCATGCTGATTGTGGGTGAACTGGGTGAACCACTGACATTTTCTGGGTCGTTCTCGGCATCACCAATCTTGTACATCCCACCTTTCTTCCACTGGATGCTATAGAAGGTCACCTGAAGTCATAAAATTTCACGGTACATTGCAGAACTATTTTTGTGATAATAAAATTAGGTAACACATATTTCTCCAGTTTCTAAATGGCAAAAATTATGTTAAATGCGCGAGGAGTGATTTTTTAAAATGAATTAAATATATACTTTTGTATCAACACTATGAAAGTGAGGATGAAGTAAGTAAGTGGGCCTAGCTGTTTACTTTAAAACACACCACTACATTATTTGCTTTGTCCGACCTACATTCTAAGCCGGGGAGTTGTTGTTGATCAAGTACAGACCAATTATCATGGTAGGCCATCGGTGTTATAATCAGTAAGGTGTGACCGAGCTGTTGATTATGAGGGATCCTCATTATGGTCGGATGTGTTTTAAGTCAGTTAAAACCCTCGGAACTTTACATTCTTAGCTGTGGAAAAGGCCTCGGCCTCCCGCCTCGGCCTTTTCCACAGCTAAGAATGTAGAGTTCCTCGGGCTTTATCCTATACATAAAAGGCGTGGCAGCACCCTACATGTCGTACGCCCAGTATCACAAACCTCGTGTCTTGTCATCTATGACATATTTACTGGCTAAAATTCCCTTTTCCCCCTTCAATCAACTCTAGTATTCTGCCACACTCACTCTTAAAAATAGGTTACTATGGGGAACCTCAAGTGACCGAGAGGCATGGTGCTCGACCTGAAATATCAATAGCACGATTTTCAAATCCTGTGTCTGGAAAACAGTGTGATCTGATTCATCTCATCATCCTCAGGAGGTTACCTTGGCCAACTTTAGACTGTGTGTGCACAAAGGTGGCGTAAAGCCTTATTCATTCATTCATCCAATTATTCATTTATTCATCCAGCCTTTCATTAGTGTATTCATTCATTCAGTCACTTATTTTATTTATTCGTTCATTCTTTTATTTATTTTTTCATTTATTAATTCATTCATTTATTCATTTATTTATTCAGTCAGTCATTCAGTCATTTAGTCATGCATCCAGTCATTCGTTCGTGCATTCATTCATTTATTTATTCATTCATTCACTTACTCATTTATTAATTTATGCAGTCAGTCAGTCAGTCAGTCAGTCAGTCAGTCAGTCAGTCAGTCAGTCAGTCAGTCAGTCAGTCAGTCAGTCAGTCAGTCAGTCAGTCAGTCAGTCAGTCAGTCAGTCAGTCAGTCAGTCAGTCAGTCAGTCAGTCAGTCAGTCAGTCAGTCAGTCAGTCAGTCAGTCAGTCAGTCAGTCAGTCAGTCAGTCAGTCAGTCAGTCAGTCAGTCAGTCAGTCAGTCAGTCAGTCAGTCAGTCAGTCAGTCAGTCAGTCAGTCAGTCAGTCAGTCAGTCAGTCAGTCAGTCAGTCAGTCAGTCAGTCAGTCAGTCAGTCAGTCAGTCAGTCAGTCAGTCAGTCAGTCAGTCAGTCAGTCAGTCAGTCAGTCAGTCAGTCAGTCAGTCAGTCAGTCAGTCAGTCAGTCAGTCAGTCAGTCAGTCAGTCAGTCAGTCAGTCAGTCAGTCAGTCAGTCAGTCAGTCAGTCAGTCAGTCAGTCAGTCAGTCAGTCAGTCAGTCAGTCAGTCAGTCAGTCAGTCAGTCAGTCAGTCAGTCAGTCAGTCAGTCAGTCAGTCAGTCAGTCAGTCAGTCAGTCAGTCAGTCAGTCAGTCAGTCAGTCAGTCAGTCAGTCAGTCAGTCAGTCAGTCAGTCAGTCAGTCAGTCAGTCAGTCAGTCAGTCAGTCAGTCAGTCAGTCAGTCAGTCAGTCAGTCAGTCAGTCAGTCAGTCAGTCAGTCAGTCAGTCAGTCAGTCAGTCAGTCAGTCAGTCAGTCAGTCAGTCAGTCAGTCAGTCAGTCAGTCAGTCAGTCAGTCAGTCAGTCAGTCAGTCAGTCAGTCAGTCAGTCAGTCAGTCAGTCAGTCAGTCAGTCAGTCAGTCAGTCAGTCAGTCAGTCAGTCAGTCAGTCAGTCAGTCAGTCAGTCAGTCAGTCAGTCAGTCAGTCAGTCAGTCAGTCAGTCAGTCAGTCAGTCAGTCAGTCAGTCAGTCAGTCAGTCAGTCAGTCAGTCAGTCAGTCAGTCAGTCAGTCAGTCAGTCAGTCAGTCAGTCAGTCATTTATTTATTTATTTATTTATTTATTTATTTATTTATTTATTTATTTATTTATTTATTTATTTATTTATTTATTTATTTATTTATTTATTTATTTATTTATTTATTTATTTATTTATTTATTTATTTATTTATTTATTTCATGTATTCATTCATTCATTCATTTATTCATTCATTCATTCATTCATTCATTCGTTCATTCATTCATTCATTCATTCATTCATTCATTCATTCATTCATTCATTTATTCATTCATTCATTCATTCATTCATTCATTCATTCATTCATTCATTCATTCGTGCATTCATTCATTCGTTTATTTTTTCATTCATTCATTTACTCATTCATTCATTCATTCATTCATTTATTCATTCAGTCAGTCAGTCAGTCAGTCGGTCAGTCGGTTAGTCAGTCAGTCAGTCATTCCTTTCTGTATTCATTCATTCATTTATACATTTATTCATATATTTATTTATTCATTTATTCATTTATTCATTTATTCATTTATTCATTCATTCATTCATCCAGTCATTCATTCATTTATTCATGCATTTATTCATTCACTCATTAATTTAATAATTAATTTATTTCTTTATTCATGCATTCCGTCATTATTTCATTCATTTATTTATATATTCATTCATTCATTCATTCATTCATTCATTCATTCATTCATTCATTCATTCATTCATTCATTCATATATTCATTGATTCATTTAGTCATTCATTCATTCATTCATTCATTCATTCATTCATTCATTCATTCATTCATTCATTCATTCATTCATTCATTTATTCATTCATTTATTCATTCATTCATTCATTCATTTATTTATTCATTCATTCATTCATTCATTCATTCATTCATTCATTCATTCATTCATTCATTCATTCATTCATTCATTCATGTATTTATTTATTTATTCATTCATTTATTTATTCAGTCATTCAGTCATGTGTGCGCACAAAGATGATCTGAAGCCTCATTCACTCACCTTAACATCTGTTTTAGATTCTATTTTACAGAACACATTCCATTTTGTTTCCAACAAACGCGAGACGTTGATCCAATGTTGGTTTGATGTTTGGGCCAGCATTGTTTAACCAACATCAAGCTAGCATTGGACCAATGCTTTGTGATTATTGTGTCTCTCACCTTTCTCAGTCTTGGCGCGCCAATGGCGTAGTGAATTCTGTGACGACCTTCTCTGAAACGGCCGCTTACTGTAGAATATCCTAATAATCAGAGTATTATCACATTATAAGTCGTAGGCTTACGCCAATATCGCGAACCACGTTTTCTGCCATTAAAACAATATTTTTTTTTCAACTTCATACCATTTTGCAAGTTATGCGGCGACTATTTCTGACAATCTTTCGGCAAAAATATTTTACATCGCTGAATCATTTCTTTGTCATGTATGATGACAGGTGTGAGTCATTCATCATTTTAGCGGTGGGCGATATTACATGAAATTCGAGAATATCGGTATACATCACAAATAAAGGATTTTGCAAGTTAACCCTTTCCATGAGGGTCCCGGACCTGAGCCGGGGTCCGAAAACTCTCCTTATTTGCGGCTCCCGGACCACAGCCAGGAAAAATTCACAAATGTCAACTTCAAAAGTAGGCTTATTTAGCCCTTTCAGTGCGGGAAGCGACTTTAAACGTCAATATATGACGTCTATAGACGTCACACTCTGACGTATAAAGTCGATCCCCGTTCTGAAGGAAATAAAGTAATTAGAATGGCCGTAGAACCATAACTGTTACATAGGTATTCAAATAAAGCAGAAAGAGCTAGCTAGGATATTTATTATGCATTATTATGATTTCAAATTTAAAAGACCCTTTATTCATTTGGTTAATGTAATAATATTTCAGCGCTTGAAGGGTTAACATCTGGGAAAATTATGAATATGACATGTCACATATCGTCATTAATGTAAAACAAGAATCTTAAAGCTAGTCTTAACCCTTTAAGCCCTCACGATGCATAAAAACATCATTTAAATCCCTGAAAAATGACTTGATTTTTCTACAACAAACGGTTTTAGAACAAAAAATTCCATAGAACTGGTTGACCTGAATACATGGTGATTTTTTTAATTTTTAAACCACCTAAAATCATCTTTATCCACTACAAGTCGAGAATTGCGACAGCAATTCGCGGCTTGTAGTGGATGAAGATGATTATGGTAAATTCAGGCTTGAAATGGTTAATTCTGCCAAATATATACATATTTAGGATGTTGATAACTTTCACAAATATTGTAATAACAATTGAAATCCTTTGAAATAACTATAAGATCATTTGTAAACAAATGTGCTTTATGTAACGTTTTCCATCAAATTTACAGTATAGACGACTTTGCAATAAAACTTGACTGTATTAGGTTGTTACTATATTTTTTGCCAACATATGACAAAGTATGACTTGAATTGAACACAATTGAGCAAGCGAAAACCTCGTTCATTCAATACCGGTTCAATGTTGGTCCACCGTCTGCGACGATGGCCCAGTATTGAACCAGCCTTGGGTGAATGTTGTGAGTTTGCTAGGTTACCGTAGTATTTGCTGGTGTGGAGATTGGTTTGATTGACTACAGTCTGACCAGCTTCACTCGAATGTACAATACCTCCTGCGAAAATAATCAGAAAAAGTATGATATTCAAACGGTGTTCATTTTTATATATTTATTAGGCTGTAGATACATAAATGTATACAATGATCGTGCAAATATACAATTGTATACGTCAAATACAGATGGCAGCACCATAAGTTTGACATCCAGGATAAAATGTATACATATTTTGTGTGAGATATCGTCAAATACAACACGAATTTATTGGATAAGGGATGATCCTTCACACATATATGTCTCAGAGTGAAAACCACTGCCCTGAGTGTCAGAACAAATGTCATTATATGCCTAAAATCTAAAAAATAAAAAATAAAAAGGACAATTTTACGTACAGAAAAGGTTAAACCCTTTCAGTGCGGTGATCGACGTTAGAATCCGATGTCTAAAGCCGATTCCTGACTGCAATAATTAAAAAAATATCAAAGTCGATCGCACTGGAATGATTAAAAATGTATAATGACACGTAACATAAAGCACTTCCTACAACTTTTTTATTTTTTATTTAACTGTTGTGCCGCTAGAGCCGTATATATCCGCTTTCGAATAAGTTTCAGAGGAAATAAAATGACACTGAAATCCATAAAATAGTTTGTGATAGATGCTCAGTTAATCAAAATAGTAATTTCCATACATGTTTAGTCGTATTAAATAGTCATAATTTTCGTCAGTTGGAGCTGGAAATTGCGTTAGCAATTCCAGCTTCAAATGACGAAAAATACAATTTAAACAGTTCAGCAGGACAAGGGTTAACGTTCGGCGTCGCATGGTTCACTAAAGTAGGTGGGTCGTCTTGATTCGCGTACACTTTGTAGGCCTACCGGCATGCGCAGCATTCATGGTCAACGTCAACAGGAGTAGGGTCCGCCGCAATGTAAATATTATGGTTCAGTGAAGCAGAGTGACCCAGCTTAAAACCTTCTTACAAATTAAGTAATGATGCGTTTAATGAATATTAAAACACGCCACTACATTATTTTCTTTGTCCGACCACTAGATTCTAAGCCGGGAATGAAGAGTTATTGTTGACCTAGTACATATCAATTATCATGGTAGGCGTATGTTATTAAAATCAGTCAGGTGTGACCGAGCTGTTGATTATGAGAGATCCTCATTATGCTCGGGTGTGTTTTAAGTCAGTTAAAGCCCTCGAACCTCTACATTCTTAGCTGTGGAAGAAGCCTCGGCCTTCGGCCTCGGCCTTTCCCACAGCTAAGAATGTAGACCTCCTCGGCGTTTATCCTATACGGAACACTTTATGTACACTCTTTACGGAACACTTTACAAACGACTGGAGTGTCGTAGTGCTCGTACACGGCGCTCATACAAGCATTGTATTAAAGAGGACCGTGATAACAACTTGGTGAATCATTTTTTTTAACTTGACCCATACGAATAATGGACCAGGTGCTATGGGCTCTGTAAAGTACTATGCTGTGAAATCCTCGTAAAAGCGACTACGAACGTCATACCAACGATTTTTTGACAATTTATTGCGGCCTTCTTCAGGCAGTCGTATAACTAGGTACAGGACATGTCTAAGATCTCTAGGTACGCCCCCAAAAAACCTCCATCGTAGGGAATAGTGGCACGTTGTCTGCATGGAAGCTGATTTTCATTGTATATAGTCTTTAAAACTGTATTGTTATTATGAAACTACTTACCAGTTAATTCATTCAATCCAGGCGCACCCAATTGCAAAAAGTTGTCCTGAAAAAATGAAGACGTTTTGTAATTACTATCTTATGTCATTGGGGGCACAAACTAATGTTTGGGCTGCCAGTGACATAGGATAATTCTTGCAGTATTATCGCACTATAGTCTGTCTGACGCACCCTGTAGAGACTTCAGTTGTATTCGTTCTCACTCTACCCCTGAATGCGATGAGGCCTTTTCCACCTAATTGAGCACCCCTCTCCACGCGACTCCCAACTGTCGGCCCCTCCCCTAAATTTCAAACTCTGCCCAAAATTGTGAAAGTGGTACATGTAGAACAAATATAGCTTTTATTGCAATAAATATGTTACCCATACATTTCTAATTCAAGTATGTCATAGCATGCATATTTTATCATAAATAAAGACACATATAACGTTCTGAATTATTTTCTTGACTTTATATGAGCACATTTAATCTCGAAATTACGTATTATTTTTCAAAATGAAACCACATATTTTGCGTGCGTTTTCGTTCATAAGTAGATAATTAAGGGGATTATATCGACACAAAATCACAAGAATAAGAGTTTAGTCACTGTTTAAACAGTTTTTGATTTATTAGCTGATGTAATCCCCCGTTTTAGGTTCTAATTATTCAATTTGTAATCAGAGGTGACAATATTTGACTGTATAATCCAGTTGTACACACTCTATAATTGTGTGATAGGCTGTACAAATAACATTTCGCAGATGGCATGGACACACTGCTGCCTCAATGTTGGGCCATTATCATCGACGCTGTCACAACGTTGGAACAGCGTTGGCCAAGTTCTCGCATCGCTTCGCGTATACTGTCACTTGGCTTGATGTTCCCAGGCCAGACGGTGCCGTCTGATTGCCGGCGCGTTGCGATTAGCTTTGATGTCTAAGCTTGGGGGGTGTCGCTCGAGAGGCACGTGTGTCCTTCTGGAGTGGGGTCCCAAATAGGTAGACAGAGGCTCATATCTGGCAGGGTGTAGTGGGAAGTACACCCTGCACGCAGGTTGGTCTGACGGTGGAGGATGGTCCAAAATGAAAGTTAGCTTTCGGTATCCAGTCAGTCAATAATTATTCTCAAGCGATTTTCACCTAGTTTTGCAACCATTCTTACCTAATTAATTGGCAACAACCCTGAAAATTGCGTGAAATTCCATTTAGCATTTCAAAAGTTAGACCCTTTGACTTTTGACAAGCAATTATTCTGAGAAAAAACGGAATGAAGTTAATGGGCTTATACATGTTATAGAGGAGCGTCATAAATAGACATGTACTGTATGTCAAATGGTCTGTCTAACTTTTGAACTATATAATATTTTTTACGAAATTTTCAAAATCGATGCTAAATGACTATAAAATAGGGCTAACAAAATTTCATGAAAATCACATAAGATATAATAATTGACTGATTGGATACCGAAAAGCTAACTTCATTTTGGACCATCCTTCACCGTCGGACAGACTTTAGATGAGACCTACCTCGTGAATTCATTACATATCATTATTCAAGACAATATAGGGTAGAGTTAATGTGATTGTTAGGATTGGTGTGATATACTTTAGAATATATCAACTATAGGAATATCTGGGACCTTGTATATTAACCCTTTAACCGCCAAATTATTCAATCTGAATTTTCACCCACTTGAAATTGTGTCTCGCTGCCGCGATCCACAACTTCAAGTGAGTGAAAATTATTAAGATTTGACAAAATGGAGGTCAACTGTTTTCAAACATTGCTGATTGATGTCACATTTTATCTTTACCATATTTAAAATGTGGTACTTAATGTGCTAATAAAAAATGAAAACCTGAATATATGCGGCACCGGCGGTTAGAGGGTTAAAGGGTGTATCTGCCACTTGGTGAAGTGGCAAATACACCTAGTTGTATCCACGTGGACGATATATAGACAGATAGATATTTTTTCGACATAAGCTAAAAATCTTTACAGACTTGTCATAGTATAGAAATGGCACACCATACCAAAACAGAACCACTTCAAATATGTATTGCCCTAGCTGGAAAGGCAAGCAGCTATAAATGAAGCAAGCGGTTGCTTCTCTATTATGTATGCGGATTATGTTTCGGTGTGGAATAGCTCTGTGTTGTGGTGCATGGGATCTTTATATCATTTAGAGGTCCTTCCTGCCACGGGATAAACCTTGATCCCTCTAAGTTAATTTATTTAAATTTTCAACCACCTGAGGTTGTGGATCGCGGTACCTCAAGTTGTTGAAAATTACTCATATCTGTCTAATTTGGAACCAAACATTTGCAAGTCATGATGTTTAAACATGATTTAATTCCAAAAAACATTGATTTAATAAAGCGTATTAAAAACGAATATTTTCGTGATTAGCAGGCAAAAGGGTAATAGCAATTTATTTACCCTTAACCCTTTAACCGCCAAATTATTCAATCTGAATTTTCACCCACTTGAAATTGTGTCTCGCTGCCGCGATCCACAACTTCAAGTGAGTGAAAATTATTCAGATTTGACAAAATGGAGGTCAACTCTTTTCAAATATTGCTAATTGATGTCATATTTTATCTTTAACATGTTTAAAAGGTGTGCTAATAAATATAAAAACCCGAATATATGCGGCACCGGCGGTTAAAGGGTTAAAGTGCTAATCGCGTCTATAGCCGCGTTCAGCTTTTATATTTGAACTTCAAACGAGAACATTTGAAGCAAACATCAACA
Source organism: Flabesymbios commensalis (assembly GCA_964017125.1). NCBI lineage: Eukaryota > Metazoa > Annelida > Polychaeta > Terebellida > Flabelligeridae > Flabesymbios > Flabesymbios commensalis. Next base: position 66,917,342 of record OZ024910.1, on the reverse strand, counting down.
TTAAATTGACTGTATTGCTTTGATTTAAAATGTAGGCCTACAAATGTAAGTAGCTGTTATCCACTTGAGGTTTGTGGGTCGCGTCAGCGAGACATAACTCCAAGTGGGTGAAGATTTCAATTGTAGAATTTAGCGCATTATGGGTTAACCCTTAAGGCGCTGAATTAATTTGTAAAACAAACATCGCAACCAAGGGGTTTCTTCACCTTGAAATCATCATAAATGTCTTAGTTAGCTCTTTCTGATTCATTTGAAACCATATGTTATGGGTCTCCGGCCATTAGAAATATTTTAATTTTCACAGTGCGGGGATTGACTTTAATCGTCAGAATCAGACGTCAGATTCTGACTACTAAAGTCTATCACGGCGCTGTAATGGTTAAACCATAGAGATTAAAGGGTTTGTTTCATTTTGAAGTCATTATACATGTTTTAGTTAGCTCTTTCTGGTTCATTTGAATACCCATGCTAAGGGTTTTCGTCAATTAGAAATATTTTAATTCCTTCAGTGAGGGGACCGTCTTTATACGTCAGAATCTGACGTCTACAGACGTCAGATTCTGACGGTCCCCTAAAAGGGTTGAATTTACTGCATATGCTTTGATTAAATTATAGAAATGTAAGTAATTTTCACCCACTTGAAGTTGTGGGTCGTGGCAGCAAGACACAACTTCAAGTGGATGAAAATTTTAATTTTACAATTTAGCGCATTATAAGCCAAGAAAGTGACAAACATTATGGTATATTAGAAATATTTATCCACTTTTCATACATAAAATAAAAATGTACATACTCACTAAAAGATGTGTATTTTTCACTAGCTCTGATTAAGTGTCTAACTGTGTTATATTTTTTCAATAAACGGTCTTAATGCGAATGGAACAAAAGGTTCTTGAATGTTTTCCATATACTAGTAGTAATATAGATGAAGGTTCCACACACATACCTGGTAAGCATGTTAAATCTTTCTCTATTTTACTAAACAGAAAAGAGTCCCAAAGAGCCACTTGTTGTAAGTGTCTATAGGTCTACACGCCGTCAAATTAAAAATGATCAACGAGGATCGCATGATTTTCGGCGATTTCTCCGTTAATTCTAAACCGATTTCCTTCAAATTTTGCAAAGGCCATTTTCTATTCAAATCCTAACAGCCCTGGAAACTATATAGGGCCTAGCGTATTTCAATAGTTAGACCATTTGACATGTAGTAAATTGCAATTTCGACGTCCCTCTATAACCCCAATAAACTAATTCTAGAATTTTATCACATGGCAAATGGTCTAACTTTTGAAATAATAAATATAATTTTGTGAATTTACCGCTGTTAGGATTTTAATGGAAAATGGCCTTTGCAAAATTTCAAGGAAATCGGTTCAAAATTGACGGAGAAATCGCTGAAAATCATGCGATCCTGGTTGATCCTGGTTGATCATTTTTAATTTGACGACGAGTATATATAAACATATGTTACCTCATTATAGGAGCTAGAGAAACCGGACATGCCAAAGAGGTATATCCCCAATGATGTGTTGACACCTTTAACGATTCTTTGTTCAACTTGTTCGTCTTTTGAGAGGAGAGGCAGTATTTGCTTCCTGGATGCGGTGCTGAAGTTGTTGGCCATGCTGTAAGCTGCCCCATTGATCGCTTCTTGCTTCTTGTACTTGTGGTAGATATTAACCCAGTGAGGGGCTGTGGTCTACACACATAAAGGTACACACTTAATTAGATCTAGAATTGCTATGTAATAATAAAAAAAATTCTACTGCTGAAATGTTGGTTAGTATTTAGCACACCTAACCCTTTGCTTGCTAGTGACGACAATAGTCGTTTTTAATCCATTTTATTTCCCGAATAATATATCACTGTTATTGGTAATGACTGCTTAAACATCAACAGTTTTAACCGTTTGGTCTTGGATTAAACAGATATGAGTAATTTTCAACCACAACGCAGGTAATTTTCCTCAGCAGGTTAGTTCTAAAATTATTGTGTGATAATAACAATTTAACATTTTTTTTCTACTGCTAAAATGTTGGTTAGTATTATAATTTAACCGTGTCAGTGCGGGGACCGTTTTTAGACGTCAAATACTCATTATCGTGATTTGTTAAAATAACCAAGTGTGAAACTGTATATATTGTAATTTTCGCTTGTTTAAATTTTCGCGAATATCTGATTTTAGGACGAAGTTTAGAATTCGTGAATTTTCATTTTTCTTAGAAGCGCTATAATAATAATTAAACCCTCGCGAATATTATCAGATCTACAGTATATCAGAAGTACATTCAAAACGTCCTTGTTTGATCACCTGTAACCGAAAAACCGACACTGCGTTCCCCAGCGGGCAAAGTGTTAAATAAGCCACTTATTTAAGTGGCACATTTAACACTTTAACTGCCAGGGTACGATTTGAAGCATATAAATGTCGCAAAAACGTATACTCGAGCGAAATTGTTATGTCAATTACTTAGGACGTATGTTTATGATTACATGACTAAAAATAGAAAGTTAAAAATCTCATAAAGTTAGAAGCTATACATATTTTTTCTAAACTTCCTCTAGTTTATGAAACAGAAAAGGCACGGCTATCGAATGTACTTAATGTACTAGAAAAGAACATTTTGAAAATGTTGACCTTTCTGCATCACATAAGTTATATCGTTGCCCAGCAAACATTACACCAATGTTGGGTTAATGTTGGCCCACCGTCTGCGACGGGGGTCCAGCATTAAAACAACATTGGTTTAGCATTACGTGATTGCTGGGTGATCACAGATTTACAAACCGCAAATTGGCTGTCATTCTGAGTGACGCTGATGGTGAACCCCATCAACTGATTGTCCTTTCTCTCGTCGTATTCATAGCCAGGTCTGGACGTGTTGCGTTTGTTTTCTGAAATGAAAAAATACCCCCAGATCGTCCCCAGCAAACACGAGATGCTGCATTATGTTGGTTAACTGTTGGGCCAGGGTCGCCGACGCTGGTCCAACGTTAAACCGACATTGATTCAGGTTGTCTGGGCGTGTTCGTTATCTGTATCATGTATAGTACAAACTATCACGCAGCATGGTGGGCCTATCACAGGGTGGCTAAAAACAAACAGCATTATAAACTATTTGTCACAATTTCCTTCAGCAAATGGCAAGAAGATTGCTCGATTTGAAGCAAAATATGTCGAAAAAGATATTTAAAATATTAAAGATATTTAAAAATCGTACTGAATATGTCTTGGTTCAAATCAAGAAAACTGGAATGTAATGAAATATTTATTGTTTTTTTTTGTGAACACTCTGTATCTGCAATTTCCTGAAATAATTAGTAATAAAATGCAGTAATACTCAAAAAGACGAAGACGATTATACAACGTTAAACCGACATTGATTCACGTCATCGGAGCGTGTGTGATATGTTTGTTATATGCTATACTGTACATGTGGTAATATTCGCGAGGTTTTAATTTTCGCGAATTTCGCGAGAAGGACAAATTCGCGAATTCAAGAATCTCGCGAATATCATTAACATAATAGCGCTACTAAAGAATAATGGAAATTCACGAATTCTAATCTTCGTTAAAAGCCTCAAAATCGGAAATTCTCGAAAATCAGAACACGCGAAGATTATACCAGATCTACAGTATGTCGAAAACAGTCCGGATTGGCACGCAGAGATGTCGCTGATGTCGACCACCGTTTACACTTTCTGTGCGCAGGCGCCATTTATTTGCAGAAACTGCCCATTTTGAGTAGTTTTATTATTATGACAACTGTAGGCTTATTAACCCTTTAACAGCCGGTACCGATTATATTCGTTTTTTACATTTTTTTATTAGCATATTGCATATCAGCTTTTAAACAAGCTGAAGATATAAAGTGACATAAATCTGCAAGAATTTTAAATCAGTTAACCTTCATTTTGCATGTTTTGTGAAATCTGAATAATATCCACTCATTTGAAGTTGTGGATCGCGTCAGCGAGACACAACTTTAATAGGGTGAAAATTCAGATTGAATAATTTGGCGGTTAGATAGTTAACACGCTTGTGTGTCCTCAATATGTATGGTCAATATAAAACACCACTACTCCTCCACATAATGAGTGTTCTAGTATAGATAATATAGATAAATAGAAAACCATCAATGGATTAGTTTCTTCACATACGAGCTGTTGTGAGAAGGTTTTCTTGTTGTTCTTTTAATAGATTTTTAAATTAGGTTCCAAACAATGGGGAATGGAAATGACATAATGACATGCGAATTATGATGGCTCAAAGATTATTTAATCATATCTACACAGATAATAAATAACTCCTCTTAAATTAGACGAAATAGTAAAACAAATATAAATAAGGAGTCAAAATGGACGTCGCAAATAGCTGGTCATAGGAATGGTTATTGAATACACATGTAGTAAATTATATAGCCATGCGTGTAAACAAACATATCAATTAGAGATCGTTAATTGACGGAGTTTTACTCTTCGGACATAAAATATTTCACACCTTTACTCAACATTATTCAATACCATGTTTAATTCAGTAGATTACCCAGAAGACTGGCCACAGGGGTTGATCCACCCAGTTCATAAAAAAGGCGATAAATCAGATGCACAAAACTACCGAGAAGTTTCTCTGATTCCCTCTCTTGCGAAAGTTTTTGAATCTGTACTAGAAAATAGATTGTCATTCAAAAACTTAGTGTGCTGTGATGATGATCCCTGGAAAGACGCTTTAAAAAGGATTGTAGAGCATCCGATAACTTATTTGTGTTGTACTCGTTGAAAACGCAAAAAGACACGTAAAAAACGCTTTAGGTTTGTTATATCGATTTCACCTAAGCTTTCGATTATTTAAACAGAGATGCACTCAACCTCAAATGGCAGCAGCGCAATGTCGACGGATATAGCTGAATATGATCAAATCTATGTTTCATAATATAGCAGTTGAGTTAAATGGAATGGCAGGATTAGTAAGCCTATTAACAATCGATATGGTGTACCCTAATGCAGGGAGGTGTCTTAAGCCCCAAACTTTTCAACGAATTTCTACAGAATCAGAAATATGGTCCGAAGATAGGAGACTTCCACTTTGCGTTTCTCCTATTTGCAGACGACACATACCTCTTTTCATAATTTGCTGAGAACCTACAGGCACAAATTGAATTATTAGTACTGTGAGATTTGAAATCTAATAATAAACTTTGCTAAAACAAAAATTGTGATATACAACCAAATATATGCTAAGCATTCATTTTCTTTCACACTGGGCGAAAATGCACTAGAAATAGCGGGCAAGTATAAATACTGAGGTTTTTGGTGTAGTAGGCTAAGAATAAAAATATATTTGTGAAAAACCATTCATATCTGGCTGAACAAGCTCGGAAAGCAATATTCACAATTAGAAATTACAGTCACAGATTAGGACACCTCACGCCAAAATTATCTCTAAATGTATTTTAAGCGCAATAATAACAGTTTAAGTTGGTTTTGGTGCGGGAGACCTATATCTATCATGTATATAATATTAACATGTATATTTATTTTAATTATTTTAAATCATTTAATACTTGTACATATTTTTACATCACTTTCTATTTCATCATATTATGCACTGCATCATATAATGTACTGTTGGTTTTAATAACGCATAAGTCTAAACAGATTTACCGTCATCAATAAATATCTATCTATCTATCTTTAATCTTTGAGGTGAGAATGACACAGCATGATACCACAGGGTGGCCAAGAACAAACGGAACATATAAACGGTTTATCATATTTTCCTCTGAAGCAAATACCAAGAATTTTACTGGATTTGAAGCAAAATATAGCGAAGAAGATAGAAACAATAATTTTAGTAAATATGTCCTGGTTTAAATTTAGAAAACTGGACTTTGTAGAATTTAGTGAAATGTTTATGTGTTATTTGCTGTAATCACTCCGTATCTGCAAGCAACAGCCTGACATAACTAGTAATATAATTCGCGTAAAAAGTGTATGACCGTTTATGGATCTTCGTATTATATTTTCAGTTCTAGTGGAAAGCCCCTTTTCATTCCTTTTTTGCAATTTGTAGACCCAAGTGTAGTTTTGTGAGCGAGTGAATAACCTGTATGGCTATATACTGACCTGGCGCGTACATGGGTACTTCATTGCAGACAGGAGGTTGGGTCCAGGACGTCAATGGACAGGAGTACACCACACCCGGTCTGCTCAGATTAGGAGCGAGGAGAGAGTCTGCCTTAGGAGCCCCAACCAACAGCCTGTGAGAAAAATAAGATTATAATATGTTAATCAGTTTGACAATAGACACTGATAGAAGCAAAGCATTGGTCTGTATCAAATTATGCCATGGATCAGAAAAGAGTCTGGGAAATCTGACCAAAATTTTGCGAAAAAGGAAATGATATGCAAAGAAAAACATATAACTTCGTCTGTATTAAATTAAACCATTATGCTGCTGAAAAATTTGTTTCTATTTTTCATCCATTTGAAACTGTAAATTGCTCACGCAATTTCCAGCTTCAAATGACGAAAAATATTTGTGGCGTATAACTGTAGATCAGGTAATATTCGCGAGGTTTTAATTTTCGCTAATTTCGCATAGATGAAAAAGTCAAGAATCTCGTGTAGGCTAATTTATTACCATATGAGAATTCACGAATTCTAAATTACGTGAAAATTCCGAAAATCTAAAATTCGCAAAAATTTAAACACACGAAAATCACCAGATCTACAGTATATGGGTTTAAACCTGCCTGGAAAAAAGTGTATAGATTGTCTCAGCAGGACAAGGGTTAATCCTTTATCCGCCAAGTTATCTTATTTAAATTTTCACCCACTTAAAGTTGTGCTTCGTTACCGTGACCCAAAAACCTTACTTCAAATTGTTTAATTTGAGACCAAACATTTGGAAATATTGATCTTTAACACTCAAAATAACCGGGATTTAACCTGCTAATAAAACAGACGCAAAACGACTATTGTCTTGATCAGATTCAAGGGGTTTGCATGGCATGGAAAATAAACACGTGTAATCATGTATAATAACGTGAGAGAGTTACAAAATACAAAACCACATATATAAAGATGGGGTTTTTTCAGAGTGTTTTTGTTCTTGCTAATATGTGGTTGTTTTAATTTGTTTTTCAGAGCGGCAGTACGTATCGCTAAATTTGATTTTGATATTGCACAAGGGCGAGTACGTGAGTTTAATCTATAACAGGGGCCAATTCCCAACAATGACGGGACGATAAACCTTTCAGTGCAAGGACAGACTTTAGATGTCAAAATCTATCCCCGGACTGTAAGAGTAAAATATTTAGTATGGCCGTAGACCCATAACATAGGTATTCAAATGAAGCGGAAAGATCTAACACATTTATGATGACTTCAAATTGAAAATAACCCTTTGGTCTCCATAGTTTATACAAACATATTTCAGCGCTTTAAGGGTTAACCTAATCCTGCTCTAATGTCGGGTCGACCTGCTGTTGTGATAATATAAAATTGTGTACAGATAGGTTCTAAGTCATGCGTTGTAAAACTGTATCCTGTTATGTGTTAGTATCACTTCACAGACAATGTCTGCTGACACATCCTTCAACCCTTTGCCTGCTAATCACGACAAAAGTCGTTTTTAAGCCATTTTATTAGCCGATTTTCAATGTTATTGGGAAAGAAATGACTGTCCAAACATCAACATTTGCAAATGGTTGATCTTAGATTAAACAAATATGTGTAACGCTGAACCTCAAGTGGTTGAAAATAGAAAATAAATTTACCCAGCAGGATGAGGGGTAATTCTGGGTGGTGTAGACAATATCACTGAACAGCTATACTATGGTCTGGAATAGACCTTCAGCAGTGGTGGATCCAGGATCTGAAGAAGGGGGGGGGGGCGCCCCACTCCTTCCTTCATAGTACTAGAGATTTCAGCAATACACACAAAACGATGTTTAAAAACGTCAATAGGCCTACTAAGACTGTGAACCTGGTCCGATCGTCTGCAAAATCGTCACATTATCTCCAGTGACACCCATTCCTGTGAATATTGTTCTTATTAAATCGCATGTAGTTATTTCAATTTTAAATCACCTGCTCACAGCGGGTAGACTACGTGTGTACATATATTGTGGATAAGAAGATCTATTTTTACACAATGAATATGGAGCATATGTTTCTTCAAGCATGGGTGAATTTAGCCTGTGTTCCCAAAATCGGCAGATTCGCCTTGAAGATGGTGCCCACTATTTAACCGTTGTTTCTATAATAAGCCACTTGTAACCATATTAACTCACTCTAAGTGGTAGATATATCTTCACATTGATGACATTTTTTTTTTAATTCTACTTGTGTTTCCATATTTCCAGAAGAAAGGAGTAGTAGCTAGGCTGTATGCTGGTATATTACCATACATAATACCAGCACATGATTGTGTAAAGAGAATTGAATGGTATTTCTAGAAAGACCTACGCTGTGGTGTTGAATTTTGACCTATAAATGATCCCAGCAAGCACATCACATGTGTATAACATTTATACTTCTACGTTGGTCCAACATTGCATAAATGTTTTGTGTTTACTGGGATCACAACAATAAAATGTATGATCCCTTTTCAAACAGAGTTTTCATTCACAGTCATCACGTGTGTATGTATATATTTTTACCCAACGTTTTCTTGAGGCTGAAATAAAATATTTTGCAAAAAATAACGTTTCTACTCTGTGAAACGTAGTGACGTCACCGGAAACCGTTTTGAATGGGAACTCGGTGGAAATAGAGTTATATAAGAGCACCCGCCCCCATACCTCATTGTATTAGCTAGCTCAGTGACAACAATGGAGGTCAAGGCTATTGAATTTCACAGAATTTGTGAATATTAGATCATTCTTCTATGAATTTCCTCAAATGACAATGATGATAATAGAGAAAAAACTGCATAAGGTCAAGTTATTCATACTTCACAATGAAGTTATTCATACAGACGAACTAAACAAATCGACTGTCAAATGTTTTTAATTCACTAAAAATGTTAACATAACGAGACACCTATCTGATCAGCAAAATCAATTTATCTGGAGTAAAAATGGTGGGATGTGGGTTGTGTTATTCAATCATTAGGATAGAAAATGACACCACGTGGTCAAATATGACCATGTTTCTGTTGGAAACGGTCTACTATAGTCTGTGAACAAGACTCCTATTTTAATACCGTTATGTCTCAGAAAAAAACTGCCTCTAAACTATAAGCAACATAAAAATAGAAATTGTTTAAATGTCATTATAAACCTGAACCATATGTAAATACACGCTGTGCATTGGCATTCTACCATGGCGCGTTCACGCTGTGGCGTACCTTCCGTCAAGTTAGATAGATAAATGTGTTGTTGACACAACATAATGATTTGTCATAAAAATTATATATATATATATATATACAACATGTAAAACTGGGTTAGTTCTGTAAAATCACATGTAAATCGACATGATATGTTCACTAAAAATCAGGCTTGCCATTTGTATGTTTAACCCTTTAAGCCCTCACGATGCATTAAAGCATCGTTTTACATCCCTGAAAACAGACTTGATTTTCTTACAACAAATGATTTTAGAAAGAAAATTTCCATGAAACTGGTTAACAAGTACATGGCAATTCTCTTTAATTTTAAACCACATCAAATCATCTCCATCCACTACAAGTCGAAAATTGCGACAGCGATTCGCGGCTTGTAGCGGATGGAGATGACAATGGTAAATGTAGGCTTGAAAGGGTTAAGCACACAAAGTGTTTTTAAAATAAGCATCATAACCAACCAAAATAAGGTTACACAGCAAACAACACTATCATGATATGTGTACGCGGGGGAATATATGCCTCTCGGGCAAAAAACTAGAGATAAAATAGTCACTATATGTTATACTACATGATAGCAAAAACACACGCCGCTGGAAAGCGTACAAACCTACGAATTATATAAAATTTTACATTTTTTTCAAGAATGCAGAATTAGGTAGTTTTTTTGTGAAAACCTGCACAGAATTTTTAATTTTTGCCCGAAAACTGCTGACTAGTCATCCTAGTTATAATTTTCATTATTTCATTGTTATTATTATTTCATTTATTCGAACATTTGTATTATATATATGAAAATAATGCAGGAGAATTATAAAATGGATTAGTGAAGTAAATTGAATGAGATTTACTTCACTACTCAATTTTTATAATGTTCATTCACTTCATTTTATTATGCCATGTATGTACTGTAATATTCTTTTGGCTCATTTCAGGCTAACACGCTATATTGTTCATCGCATCTGTCTGCCATGTAGCCTATTTTGGGACCGGGTTGCTACCGTTTGTGGTCAAGTAATCTAATCTTTCAGGCTAACGTAATAATGATTCAGGGCTAGGGTTGTACAGAATAACAAAATAAGAATTACATTTTTATCATAGCCAAAAAAAATGCTGACATAAATTACCACCAGTAATTTTTATTGTATACCCAATTATTTCAAGCCTGCGTAAACAAAGTCCTTGATAATTCAGTCAGGCTATGTGCCAAATGGAAATGGCACATATAGTAAACCTCGAGTAGAATAATAATTAATTGAATAATAGCCTGCAGAATTTGTAGGGTTAGACTAGGTGACAATTTATGTATCCAGACAAAAAAAGTCGCAAAAAATATTTATAAAATTTTGCTAGCGGTAATGGTTTATTTTTAAGACTTAGTAACATATTACGTTTTGTTAACTGCCAATAAGTTTTATCTTTATTCCATGATGTATGTAGGCCGACATATCACATATTTTATCATCTACCGTGTAGCATATAATTTCAAAATAACGTGTTTTAAACTACATAATATTGATGATAACTACGCCTACACCTAAAGTTTGAGAACAGTCTGTTCTATAATGTGCATATACTTCTAATTCATTTATGTGGTTGACAGGCCTCGTAGAGTTCGTCTTGACTGGTTCCCGTCATAATAAAACTTACAATATGTTATCATCCTGAGTTAAGTTGATACATTTTGGAAGCTTTTGTTATCATTATGTGTACCCTTTTTATTTACTGTACCTTTTATTAATTTGCTGATCTCGGCCCACTCTGGTGACCTCGGCCTTTGTGGATCTCGGCCCACTCTGGTGACCTCGGCCTTTGTGGATCTCGGCCCACTTTGGTGTCTTCGGCCTAGTAACACTGCCTCAGAGAGGAATGGAAAGAAAATAGGGTCGATGTCACTTGAACGATATTGGGCCGAAATCACCAAAGTGGCCAAAGTTACAGAAATTTGGAGAGAGGTCACCTGGACCGAGATCGTCCTGTGCCGAGATCGCTCTACCCCTAGAATTATTTTTTTTTTCAAATATTTTTATTCACAAAACACATATCAAAACATTCATACATGTATACAAATTATTCATTATTACAAACAATACAAATAATAACTGGTGATCTAAACACAAACCGTTATGATTATCGTCCGTGGTTCCCAGCAAACACGAGACCCCGAACCAGTGCTGACCAGTGTTGGCGCATCGTTTCCGACTCTGGGCCACCAACACTAAATCAACCCCGGCCAAGAACCGCGCGCCTGTTGGCATACCACTAATTACACATAATTATAAAAATAGCCTAATAACAAACATTCAAACAAATATATCTATTGAAAATTTTAGTTCCAAATTAAATTCCACCTAGTCCATTTACCGTTTTTCTTAGTAATAATATACTCTATATTTTTTTACATTCTCAATAAACATCTTAAGCTCATGAAATAAAGGTACTGTTTCCGAAAATCTGGAAATGTAAATAAAATTTTTTGCCGGGAAAATCTGGAAACTCTCCTTCATATTCTCTGTTCCAAAAAATATTTCATTTTTTGTCACTTGTTTCCCATGTAAAATATCTTTTAAAAAATACTTTCAAAACAATTGTGTAAAATGACACTCCCAAAATAAATGGCATAAATCTTCAATTTCTTCATTACAGAATGTACATAACCAATCTTCTCGAACTTTCCATGTGTTGAGCCAAAACTTATTTATAAGTATATCATATAAAAAGCAGTATTGAAACTCACTTTAATTGAAATTAAAATTAATTTGTTAATTTAAATTAACTTCACTTCCAAACATACTTTATATACCCTAGAAAAGATTAAACTCCAATTTACATCCCCCGAGTTTTATGAGTATCTTTCAATCCGAGGTACATCTATATTACGTAGCTCCAAAATTCCATTATAAACAGTTTTCTGACTTATTTTACCCTCACTAATTTAACATTCCTGGTTATTAAATCTCAGACCTGATTCTATAGTTCTCGTATTTAAATTATTTTGTAAAAATATACTGTTTTTTTTTTAGACATGAAACCAGCCCTGCCCAATTCAAAAATTGTCTCTCCCAGAAAATACCACATCATCCACTCACTCTCAGAATATTACACCCCCCCCTTTCGGCCCATATAGGGCCTACATAATGCAATGCTCTCAGAATCCACCCGTCCAATAATACAAACTCTATTGGTGGTATGGATGCCGCATGGTAATCATTGGATTTCAAATTACGCTGGATATGGGGTTCCCAGAATGCAGTAGTGGCCCGTGCGTATTCCACACATATCACGCCACACCCGCGCTGCACCCACAGTCATCAAGATAATCAAACTACAATAGAACCTCGCTAAGCGGACCACCCAAGGGACTTTGCAATAGTGGTCCCATTAGCGAGGTGGTCCCCTAAGTAAAATTGTACATTATACCTTATGATATATGAACAACATTTGCATACGCCAAGTAAAGTATGTGTACTATTAACTACGTGTAAAATAGATAAAACAAACATAAAGCAAAACACATCCAATAACAAAAGTATTTATTCAAATTAGCACTATATTTTTTAGGAAATTACATGTACAAAAACATTTACTTTACATTAAAAAAATCATTGAGTGAAGTTTGCCACAGTTTGCATGCTGCCTCCACAGCTGCAACACGCAAACTATCCTGCGCAGTCATCAACTTTTTAGTTGTATTAAAGAGTCTTTTTTTCACAGCAAAATGCTAGAATAGAATCTATTCCATTTGAAGCATCTGCAAATGTCCTATGTGTGGAGGGTGGATCTTGTTGGTCGTCATCATCTTCGTCATCACAGGTGCCAGGCTCACTTTCTGTACCGTCGTCAAGTAGATCTTCTGTGGAAGGAGCACAGCTATCAATGTCGATGTCTTCTGAGACAACAATGGGTTTTTGTAATGCTAATCTGGTTGTAGCTAATCCAAGCAGCTGCATCAGGGGCACATCATCTTAATCGTCATCTTCTATAGGCGGCTTTTCAACATGAGAAATGCCACATTTAGCGAAACATTTATCCACAGTGGTTGCTTTGACGGCTTTTACTGCTGAAGCTTCTCAATGACAAACATCTAACACATTCACTGACTTCTGTACTTCTGCTACAGACTTGGCGCTCTCCATCTTTCCTGGTGCAGCACGTAGAAGTCTTGTCTTGTAATGAGCCTTGACATTCTGTATTATCCCTTGATCTGGTGGCTAGTGTTTTGTTTATTCTGTTAACCATCGAATATAAATGGAGCACAAAAAATACAATAACAGAGGCGATCATCAAAAAAGGTCCTACAGTTCTGCTGTTAAACATATGAAATAAAAGTGTTGTCCAACGGTTTATCTTAACGCTTCTGTGATGTTGCTAAACAAGCAATAGGACTGGGAGAGGTTCATCACTTCACTAGGTAATGCCATGTGTGTAGTGTTAGTGCCTTTCGTCTTAGAATATCTGATCATAACAGTGATTTTTATCAGTTTTTTTTAATTTCTCTGCATTCGCGTCAGAGCAATGGGCAGAAGAGATTCACACTACAACTGAGTGATGACACTACTGTTTAGATAATCAAAACTAACGACACATCCAGTGCTCCCATAAATCACTCCATGATAAGTTCGTGAAAACGCAGATGACTTACAATACAATAGAGGTGCTACGTCAAGTGTAATGTGTATACATAGCAAACATAAGATGTAGACACAAAGCTGGATTAGTGTTGGCCAAGAATCTAATATGTTGGCTCAACATTAACCCAACATTGGTTCATTGTCTCCTATTTGCTGGGTTACTTATATCCCTTTAATTGATCCAGTCAGACCCTCCGAACACCATGGCATTGTTAATGTGGCGTAGTCTATGAACATGATAAATCACAGGTGTAATTGCCGCCTCTTACTACACATTCAAATCAGTTTATTTGTTACGTCATGTAACTATCAGTAATAATACTATTATTATGAAATCGTCATTGAAACCATGAGACTTAATAACTAGCATACATAATTAAAAATACAGGGTATTTAAGGCTGACATTTTCATCTCTGAGGGTCAAACTCCGTGCAGAGGAGACAAGAGAGTTGCAACTGCCAATTAATCACGATTATCATATTATAATTGTATTCAGTAGTTAATTGTGATTAAATTGTCTACAATTTAAAGTTTAAAAAAGTATCGTATGGGCCTACAAAACTTTGTAAAGATACAGAATACAAAGATTAAACTTGACATTAAATTAGATTCATTATGAGCAAATAGATGGCTGTCGTTTGTGTGCAAGCAATCCTGAAAGCGCGACGTCCACCATGTAGAGCCCATAGTAATTTCAATATCAAGACTGCCAGCTATATATCACCATGCAGAGTGTACAGCTCACACGGACCGCAGAGGTTATCAGGTGGTTATAGGGCTAAGTCTTATCTTGATAACTATTACTGGTTGTCGTTTGTAGGCAGCCAAGCGTGAAGGCGCAACTCAGAAGGCGTAAATGCTCTGTCTCTGATCCAAGACATTAAAAAATTTGACCCCTGATTTCCCAGGTGGTCCGCTTAGCAAGGTTGAGACTGGTTTGGTGCAAAAATGTTATCCGAGACCCGAATAGCGGGGGTGGTCCGCTAAGGGTTAATGATAATCCTTAAGCATTATGGCAATGGGAAAAACTTTGGGACTGGACAAATGCGGTCCGAGACTGCTTACTGAGGTGGTCCGGAACCGAGGTTATACTGTACATGTATTTGTTTAATTTGAGACCAAACATGTCTAAATCTTGATGTTTAAACACCAATTTCATTCCCAATATCAGTGATTCGATCGACAACTAAAACAGGCTAAAAACGACAATAGTCGTGATCAGCAGGATAATGGTTAATTTGCAAAATGAGATAGTCCTCAACAAGTCCTCAAACTGAAGAACCAAACTAATGTTCTTCCGGACGAGGACTCGTGAAGTTGGGCAGGCCTTAGAATGTCTCTCTCGAAATTTGGTACCAAATCGTGCACTGATTTTAAAATCTGCATAAATTATGTCACACTTGCCTGATAATGTTGTTCGTATCACGGATAAGACCGACAGAAAACCCGAAGTAGTTGCTGTCCATGGCATCACTGGTGACAACCACTGCTCCAGATTCGTTCAAGTTCAGTGAAGACGCTAGTCTCAGCATCATTAGCGACACAACAAAATGGCCGACAAGAAACATGGTGACGTCACTGTGAGGCTGATTAACACATATTATCACTCACGTGATAGACTCCTTTTGTATTATGTTTATGAGATGCTGAACGCGAAGAAGCTGATCCAGAATCCTTATGAATTATCTGAATGATACACGTGATGAGCACGAAGAAACCGGTCCTGAAACCTTATGAATTATGATGACGTGGCGATGAACTTGACAAAACTGGTTTTGAAATCTTGTGTATAATTATAAGATCTTAAATTCCCCAGGATCCTTTTGCATTACCTGCACCCTATGCGGAGCCCACAACACATGTTCAGGAGTCCTTATATGTATATGCTTTTTAGGCCTACCAGGTGCTGACCCCAGTGTAGATGATCTGCTGATCTCTTTCAGTTGGCCACTATTACAATATATTTGCTAAGTCCAACTTAGAATTTGATACATTATAATG
Organism: Flabesymbios commensalis; assembly: GCA_964017125.1. Classification (NCBI taxonomy): domain Eukaryota; kingdom Metazoa; phylum Annelida; class Polychaeta; order Terebellida; family Flabelligeridae; genus Flabesymbios; species Flabesymbios commensalis. Next base: position 66,901,357 of record OZ024910.1, on the reverse strand, counting down.
TGTTATCCTATTTGAAACCAGTTTATCTCAGCAAACTTTGACCTTGCAGTTATAAAACTATTCCAGCATTAGTAACTATATCTTTATAAATTTTTACTTCCCCCGATGTGTTCCTAAACAGATCAGTCTAAAGAGCTATTTTTCACTCTCTGTTGTTGATTTTCTATAGTGTACTGATACATTTGACATGTCTCCCTTCCACTATCCACACGGTAAATGATATTATAAAGTGCGGTCTTAAAAGCGTATCCTGGTGAGCACGATAATGTCACGGAATTGTGTGATATTTAACACAAGCAGGAGATACACATCCACTGACAGGAGGGAGGGTGGCCTGTGGCAAAGCGTTCTGATAAATTTTGCAAACATATGTAGACTTACAGTGTAGGCCTACTATTTAGCCTACACCTTCGATATACACACATTATACATGCACCAACGACATTTTATTACCAAATAATGTCATCAGCAACTAGAAAAGGAGTTCCCGAACTCCGAGGCCCGGCTTTAGTCTGTTTGAGTGCTTTAGACAACAAAATTGCCTAATATTTTGTAAACATAACTGTATTGGTTTTCCTCATGGGCCGGAATCCTAAATGTCCAGCATGTAATTAATGAAAGAACCAAGGAGACTATAGTATACAGAGTTAGAGGCAATAATTCCTGATTGTGAAAATTTTGTATACATTCTTCAAAACACAGTTTATATCACCCTAAGTATACTAAGAACCAATGATTTTTATGTTTTGTAATTTTCTGGTTTCTTAAAATGTGTTTTGAGCGTCATATCCAAGATGACTGCCACATCATAAGATTACGCCAAAGCTTTTATCACTATCAATACATTCCCATAAAACAGTGCATGAAAGTGACACTAAACTATATTATAATGATTAATAGGTCATTATAGATGGTAAATATCTAACACATACACCTCCGATGATAGATACAATATTTAAAATGGCTTCCAAAGTGGCTAATAGCAGCTTAATTGAGTGAAAATTCCATTATCGACAAAAATAAGTTAGAGATGAATGTTGTGAATAACTTTATTATGCTGATGATATTTTATGCCTGATACAAAGCCATAATAATTGATTTGTGTAAAATACATCCGAACACACGAAGAACGTGTTTGGGATGTTAGTGGATAAAAAAGTAATCAGAATTCTCATAAAGTAGGCCTACAGTACAGTGTATTCTGAAACAAATACTTCAAAATACTGTGTGTTTATTATAGGACATTATTTAAGGGCAAAATACAATGACCTGGCTATTCTTCTGCAGGAACACAGCCTGTCAGATGTGCACCCACATGAGACTAACCTAAACCCAAACAATAATGTAACTTTTAAGAATTGCTTTGGCCCGGCCAATAACAAAAGGGCCTGCAGGGGTGTCTCCACTTCTATAAAGGATGGAACACCACATAAACACATCATTTTAAACACCAACTTACAGGCTGTGGCAGTTAACATGAACTGTCACAGGTCAATGACTATATGCTCGGTTTATTTACCACCGCCCAGTAGGTATTGAGGCAGTTGGTAAAACAATTGCCTAAACCCTTCATGCTACAGGAAGATTTTAACGGGCACCACACGACGTGGGGCTGTAGGGACATCAACCCACGTGGCAGAATAATTGAGGACTTCCTCCCAGATGAAAACCTGTGCATCTTCAGCGAGGATTCAACGATCCACTTGCATCCTGTTTCTGGACCAGCAACATCCATTGACCTATCCTTGTGTGATCCCGATTTATATTTGGATTACACTTGGATGGTCAATGAGGATCTCCGTAGGAGTGATCACTATCCAATAATCATACAGAGCCAAAAAAAGAGTGCAGCATTGGAGGCTGCACAGGGCAGATTGGCAGGCCTTCTAACACTCTTGTGGGGAGAGCATCATCAGACGAAATTCTTGATTTCTAATTATTGACAGCCATGTCAAAAATAAGAAATGCGGGAATTTCGTCGTCTATATCTAGCCTAAGTGGTAAGTACGCAGCACAAAAAATTTAAAAAAAATTGCAGTTCTAGTCTATTGACATGTTTACATCATATGGTCATATTATTAGGCTAAAATAAAATCACCGATTTTTTGATGATTTTAGACCTGGGCATGTTCCTTTAAGTATATCATGTGTTACTTGCTTAATAATTATTAAGGAAAACTAGTTGAACAAAACGGTATCACCCAAGCACCAGTATCACCCAAGCGATATGGTAAATGTAACTCTGAATCCATGAGATCAGAGCATTATAGTTTTAAAATATGTATTTTTTTGTTTTGACCGCTATCTTGGATTTCACACAAGAATATTATTATTCAGTAATCAAAAATAGGCTTACCATACTCCTTGACCATTAAAATGTAGGAATTGCAATAAAAATCATTGGTCAGGAGGCACGATATCATCAACTATGCGTTTCAGAACATTTCGGTGATTTTGGTGGCAGCCATTGTGAAACAAATCAGTCTTTGGCAATTACTTCTCCGTCAAATAAAAGTTAACAGCCTGATTCTGACTCATGATAAATGAAATGAAATGAATCGGGCTTTAGGCCACCTTTGTGCACATATAGGCTAAACTGGGCCAGGAGAACCTCCTGAGGATGGTGAGATGATTGAGATGACACTGTCCTCCAAACACAGGATTCGAAATTCGAGCCTTAGCACGCCACCTCTCGGTCACGGAGGCTCCCCACAATACTGACTTTCACACGTGGATGGGGAAGAAACATTTTTTGTTTCTTTCAAACCGCCGAGACCGGGAACCGAACTCTGACGTGAAAGGCAGCGGTGCTAACCACTACCCTGCTGGACAAGTACAGACATGATAGGACTCAGAACAAAATGAAACCACGCAATCAGGGTCCTGTGTATAATTTAAATCACAAATCATTTATAACTTCAAAAGTGGATAGATGTAAAATGTGTAATTTTTTGTCATATTTTGGCCGCCATCTTGGATTTCACCCAAAAAAACTATAATTTAGCAATCGAAAATAGGCTTAACATATTTCTTGACTATTGAAATGTAGGAATTGCTTTACAAATCATGCTTCTAAGTTCATTAACAGGCATGATATCGATATGCGTTTCAGGACTTTTCGGTTATATTTTAATAGCGGCCATTTTAAAAATTGTTTTTTTTGGCAATTGCTTCGCTATCAATTAAATGTTTAAAGCCTGATTCGGACTCGGGATATGTCTCTGAACAAAATGATACCACTCAATGGGAGTCCTGGATATATTTTAAGTCACAAATCACAACTTCAAAAGTGCATAGAGGTAAAATATGTAATTTTTTGTCATTTTTTTGGACGCCATCTTGAATTACACAAAAAGTATTATAATTTAGCAATTGAAAATAGTTTCCTTGGCCACTTAAATGTAGGATTAAATACCAAAATCTTTTTTCTAAGGTGATTAAGAGGCTAGATATGCTCAATTATAAATTTATGGTGAGTTCAGTAATTTTGATGGCAGCCATTTTGAAAATCGGCCATATTGGCAATTTTGTCCCTACAAATCACGTGTTAACAGGCTGATTCTGACCCAGGAAATGTCCCTGAACAAAATGATACCACTCCTGCGCTCATGGACTACTTGTATCGGTATTTAAGCTTGTTAAAAAATAATCATGATACTTTTAAGTCCCCTTTGTATAGGATATAACAGTCATATGATATAACCTATTTATTATTATTTTTCTTCATAAGCATTCGAAAATATTTCAATACCATCCTATACATTGCTGATACAAAACAATCACACAGGGTATTTCTTGCATACACAATATTTGTTCAAAGAAAATATAGGCTGTTCAGTGATAATGGCGGCCATATTGAAAATGGCCCTCCTGCCATAATTTAAGAAACAACAAAAAAATCAAAACATGTAAATTTGCGTGCACTTGTATATTTAGATTGATTTAATAAGTGTTTTGAAGAATGTATACAAAATTTTTGCAAGTTTATACTAGTCAATCCACTACTAGTATATTTTCAACTTATTCCGTCCACCACCATCGCCGGTGCTGGCCAACATCCATGTTATGCCGCGTGTCTTTTTCACTCCTGAACGTACTGTGTCATCCACTGATAAGTCAGTGTACGCGTCTATACGATGTACTTGCAGCACGTTGGGTCTCGCTTTGAAAAGAAAACCTCTCCGATTATATCGCGTATTAGACAGGTCCATTATTGTCTGTCTGACAGCGTTCCAGTCAATGCACACGGCCAGTGGACAACTACTCAATATGAGGCATTGAACTAATGTTTGTTTAATGTTGAGCCAGCGTTGCAAACTGTGCACTGACATTAATACAACACTAGGTCGATGTTTCGTGATTTTCTGGCCACCTGTTCATGAACCAAAACACATTTCTGCGTTATTGGGAAGCAAAGTTAAGGCACATTACGTTGCAGTGGCGGCCATTTTGGATTTTGCCCTCTAGCGGCCACTGTCTAATAATAATGGTAGCTACATGACCTACGGAAACACCATAACTGTATTCCCTGACCCCAAAAGTGTTATTTTAGACACCGAAATGATGTTTTTGTGTTCACAGTGATGTACGATTGTGAAATTTTTATAAATTTTGGAGGCCATTTTGTTTTTTTAATTTTGAGTAGGAAAAAGACAAAATAGAGCTTGGCATGGGGCAGATTTGGAATCAGCGTTCCCAAATTGTGTAAGAACAACTGCATGCCAAATTCTACTAAAAAATGCCTTAACAAGTCAGAAATTTCAATAATGGGCCCTGACTATTTGCTTGTTTGTTCGGAAAGCGACGCAGTAAGCATGGTGGTAAATTCTGATTCTGCTACAGTGAGATCATGCACTTTTGAAACCCTTGCTTTCACAGTATATTACTAACCATCACACCACGACATGCCTCCAGGAGAGCATACTTGAATTTAATGGTCATGACTTCATGAGCTTGTTATTATTTCGTCCTCTTTCTTCCAAGTGTGACTTGTTTGCTACAAAACAGGCAATATGTCTTAAATTGTAAACCTTCCTCAGAATACCGCTGTGCATGCCTTCGTTATTTGTGCTAGGCCTGGGCTCATCTTCTTCGTGTCATCGGCTTTCTGTACTCTGATGTAGGTTACTATATTTGCGGCGACAGTCTTCGTATGCTTTCCTGACACAGCAAGTACAGCATGACTTTTGTTTGTCCTTGCTTTGCTGGACTTAATGCTGACATTGTCCTACACAATTCAACACCTATCCAAATCGATGTAGGCCTAGCTATTACTACTAGCATCACAGTGTACTAACTTGCACATTCGATTGAAACCTCCGGTAAGGAATCATATCGCACCACATCGCAAGATAAGATACAAATAGAAGTAATATAAGACATAAAATATCAGGAGTCTAGGACATGTACACAGAAACAGAGCAACACAAAACCGTTTCACTTATAATTCTATAACATGCTTATTTAAATCGGCCTAGTGGGTCAAGTGTTATGGTAAACGAAGCATTTTTATGCTGAAAATCACGGCAGCCATATTGCAAAATGGCGATCAAAAAGCTTTTGATGTGTTTGATGCGTTTTTTATGTTGAAAACACTTCATAAATTGACACAAAGATCATTCAGATTGAATCATGGTGCATACATGTATATCATTTGTGTATCGGATATGGCGGCCATCTTGAATATGACGACAAAGAAAGCCTCTGCGGATGTTGAACGTTCACAATTCGGGTTCAACACAGTCGAAAATATATGAAACAATACTAAAATTATTAAAATCCGACCTGTGGGTCCAATGTTATGAAAAAAAAACTTTTTATGGCGGCCATCTTTAAAAAATTGCAGCCATTTGGATTTTTTTGGTTGCTAACCATTGTATTTCAAAAGTGTGTTTGATAAGGAGAGTTATTGCCAAGTTTAGTGCTTGTATCAACATTTGAAAGATCATTTCACTTATCAAACAGCCTTGAAAAAAACTGAATTCCGGTCAAAAAGTATGGGTTTCGGGTAGGGTCAAACTATGACGATTTTGACAAATTTCGCCTGGGAGGATTCCTTAGGACATAGAGGACATGTTCCTGAAACCAAAACAGAAAAAACCTTGTATTGCAATTTGTTCAAGGTCGGGCCTACATTATGCCTGGACTATTTTGCGAATTTCGCGACAGGACAAATTCGAGAATTCGAGAATCTCGAGAAAACTATGTTTATAATAGCGCTACTAATAAAAAAAAGAATAAATTCGCGAATTCTAAACTTCGTGAAAATTCCCAAAATTGGAAATTCTCGAAAAATTAAACACGCAAAAATTACCAGATCCACAGAATCCAGCAAACCCTAGACATTGGCACAATACTGCGGTAAAGCTGGGTGAACGTCAGCGCGCTGGCCCAACATTAATGCATTATTGGGTCAATTTTGGTTGTTATATCCTGTCATATTATAACATGGTCCAGGCCACTGACTACCAATCTCAAAGTCGGATGCAGAGGCCGACTGTGCCTGTGCCACCCCTCCCACGTTTAGTGTCCCAGAAAGCAAAAAACACACTATTGTCGGTTAAATGTTGGGCCAGCGTCGTTAACGGTGGGCCAACATTGGTTCAATGAATCTTGTTTGCTGGGATATTTGGGCAGACATATCCTCCAGAATGCGTCATTTAAAGCCTTTTTAGTTGTATGTCAACATTTAACCCTTTAACCGCCAAAGTATTCAATTTTAATTCTCACCCACTTGCAGTTATGCCGAGCTCACGCGAGCCACAACTTCAAGTGAGTGAAAACTAGTAAAATTTGACAAGGTGGAGGTAAACTATTTTCAAATCTTGCTGATTTGTGTCACGTTTTGTTTTCAACATGTTTAAAAGCTGATAGGCAATGTGCTACTAAAAAATGGAAAAAAAACGAATATAATCGTTATCGGCGGTTAAAGGGTTGAGGGGATCGATCATAACCCGGATCACTATAGACCACAGAGACTGTCCGTGCTAGCTGTGACGTGGTATGTAATCTCTAGTTCAAAATCGGGCGCCCCTTCGTCCTGGATACACCAATGAATCCTGGTAGATATCCCAGCAAACACGAGATATTCAACCAAAGTCGGTACAGTGCTGGGCCAGCGTCACAGACGGTTGGCCAACATTGTACCGACATTGGGTAAATGTCTCGTGTTTGGTGGGATCACGATAGATTGAAGCCATGTACAGACAACACTTTCAATGTAGAAGACTCCACCATTTCACCAATTAAAGTGCAGCCTGAACGTTTTGACAAGTAAAATTATAATCGTTATTGTCATGATAAAGAAGTCAAATGCTGATAATTATTTCTCGCACATTAACGCGCATTTATGATGTTTGCCAATCAGTGAAATACTACTAAGACTTTGCAACTTATAAAATAATAGTTGCTATATTTCAAATAATATAAATTATTTTGTACTATTTTGTTACATATAGGCCTATATCAGGGGCTGTCTACTCATAAGTCAACGCAATGCCTAAAATGCCAAATGACAATACTTGAGAGATACTCATTTAAAACATTAGAAGTATGTTAGATAAAGCTAAAAAAAATATATAAATGCGTCACACGTTATAGTGAGGTGTTGGAAATGTGCGCATATTCAAACCCACAGAAGAAAATATAAAATTAAAGTGTTGTGGCTCAACGATAATTACGTGATGTAATGACATGGACTGATACGTAGGCCCTACTGTATAGATCATCCTATCAGTATTTTTATACTGTGCCTATATCTACAGTGTGATCATGTCTACTCTAAGTATTGCAACAAACACAAAAAACATTTTTATGATATTTAGAAAATGTTAGACAAAATGGTTTTTAAATATCTGAACGTCGGGCAAACAAAATATTATAAAACATTAATTCATAATATTATTCAAAAACATCATTTAAAAACATCTCAAAAACATTTTTATAATATTTACATTTTGAGTTAAAAAAATGCATTTCGAAAAAGTTTATTAAAATCTTTTAAAAACATTTTTTTACTGAATGTTTTACACAATATTTCTATTTAATATTTTATAAAATTCTGTTGATCCGACATTTTTAAATATGTTAAAAAATGTTTTTTCGTTTGCTGGGATAGCGAGCTAACAATAGGGGATAAAGTCAAACCTATCAGTACTAGCGACTCGATATTAAAAAGCAAACGCAAGCTAGTTTATGGATCCTTATTATACATTTTGTAGTGATCTTAGTGATAAGAAAAAATGTTTGTGTGCTCGTGATCCAGTTGAATAAATACATTAGACTCAGTATCTCAGACATAGAAAACCACAGTTCACTATGATGATTGTTTCTGCCCTCAAAGATATTTCATAAGATCATGGCCTGAAAGCCATTCTGGAGTGATTGATTAATACTAAGAATTATATAAATAACTTGTTCAAGCACAATCAGCTGGGGGTTTTTAAAGCATCCACGTAAGTGTGCATTTATTCTAAAACCAAGTTTTCAATAAAATATTATTATTATCATTCATAGTACCGGTACACATATATTCTCTAATAATAACTATTAAAACATCCACAATCCTAACATATCAGGAAAATAAATAAAATTGTTTTAGTTATTGTTTTTTAGATTACTGCATTGCATAATGTTTTTCCAACCGAATTGACTGTAGGCCCCACAGTCTTGGAGATCATGTGACATTTGCTGATCGATCACTGATGCCGCCAAACCGCCATTACGGTCAAATAATTCTGGTCCGCTCTTGACCGCATTGGCGAGAGTCTACTAAATTTCTTGCTAATCAAACATAAATCTCAGTGAAAAGAACCGTTGTTAATATGATAATCAGAATCATTTAAAGTGATTGTAGTCTTGGATGGGTTATCAATTATCAGTATTACATAGAGACCCGTTCCATTAGTATTCATTTCAGGCGCCAGTACAAACCTACAATGTAGGCACTACTAATTCTTAATGATTCAACCATTGAGTGGTACAGTGTTTGTTGATTTAAATTGAGTAATAAATTAGACAAAAATTGATCAGTAAATCCCACAAACCTTGGTCGATCTTGAATACAAGTATATTTTTGGTATACCTGTATACCGAGCTTGACATCGTGGACTGCTTATTATTTTCCGGATAATGCTCAATAATCGCACAGTTTCCACCAGCCTAGATGAAGGATTTTCTATAAAAACATAAACTATACATTTGTGAGCATCATTTCTCGTTTGAAGTGATGATTCCGCAATTCTTTGCCCAGCTGATCCTCTCAAGCCTGAATTTACCATTGTTATCTTCATCCACTACAAGCTCGTAGTGGATGAAGATGATTTGAAGTAGGTGGGAAATTGAGGAAAATTGGCATGTATTGGTTAAACAGTTTCATAGAAATTATATTTTTAAAACCACTACTCCTAAGAAAATCAAGTCAGTTTTCAGGGATGTAAAATGTGAGGGCTTAAAGGGTTTAGCTATGACTGTAATTGTTGATTTGTTGGGTCGACATCGCAGATCTAATATTAAACCAACTATGGGTCAATGCATATAGACATTGCTGCCGATCATCACTTCGTGACGTAGACCCTATTCATTTAAAGTATGTCACATATGCCATTCGTTTATCTTGTTTATCCTTGCGCATTTAGGCTACCAGTTAAACGAAATATAGAGACGAAATCACCGATTTCTTATTTCGGACATGCATGGTAGTGAAAAGGTTAAGTAGTTGTTGCTTGTCTTACATTTTAACCTTTTCACTACCATACATGACGGAAATTTCCGTCGTCATTCGTCAATGAACGTAACCATAAAATGACACAAATTTTCGTCAAATATATACTACATTTATGTATTTTTCGTCATTTGAAGCTGGAAATTGCGTTAGCAATTCCAGCTTCAAATGACGAAAAATAGAACTCCTACACCAGTATATCTGGATCCTGGCATGCACCCCGGCCTGGAAGTCAAAGGGTTAACTGTTTATGTCAATGTGAAAAATGAATCCTTTTCTTGTGACAAAAACATCCAAACCAAATCCACCCATTAATATATATTTTTTAATATAATGCTTATAAATGTTGGCTCGGTGTCGAACAAGACCTTGTCGGCTGGTTAGAAAATGTATTTTTATTATGCAATGTGAGTATCGCTGTTTGATCTTCCAAAGTAACACCCATGAGTAGGCCTATATCCTACACATGACATTGTGTGATATGCCGTTTCAAATAAATATAAACATGACGGAAGAAGCTTTCTCTGTGACTAGTCAAAACTATTCTAGCAGACGGAAAACTAGTGGTTGAACTTCTGCTCGGATACCAAGATCACTGTTAAAACTTATATCATCAAAAACACACATTATATACCGCTCGCCATTCGCGAGATGAGTGTTTTTGCTACCTGTTACAATTGGCAAAGTTTGATACATCAACATCAAAGTATCACAAATTGTTTAAAATTAAATCCTACGTGTGGTAGTGCTATAATGAGGCTAATGTGGGAAAACAAATTCAGAAATTATGAGAGGCATATTTTGGTAATATTACACACTATTTTTCACACTATTTTTCACTATCATGCAACCGTACACCATTTTTTCATGCAATCGTACACTCGCCAAAATGGAACATGTATGCAACATTTATGGATGTACACTCCTTCGTGGCAGTTTTTTTCAATAATTATTTAATGAAGTTAATTATTCAAAAGTTTTCAATGTCAAAAAATTAGATTATTAAACTATGTATCAAGTCTGACTATGTATCAAGTACGGATGCTAATAACCTAGTTGTTTGATTGGTCTCAACACTCATATTTTTTTTATATTCGTAAAACAAATTAAATTTTTATCCATAATCTCCAATTTTTTTTTTATTTAAATGTGTTTGACATGTTGGGTTATGTCATAAGCATTGCTGAGATGTTAATTGCAATCACGGCTGTATTTAATAAACCTTTACATTTAATAACCGTAAAATTTGGCTAACACCCGCACTAAAAAAAACATAAAAAAAACAAAAACAGACTATATCTCAAAACGAAATAAACACCCTACATTACAAAATGAGAGGAATTATAAACAGTACAAACGTCTGCTTAGTAGTTGTTAAAAAAATTTTTTGATTTAAATGTGTTTGACATGTTGGGTTATGTCATAAGCATTGCTGAGATGTTAATTGCAATCACGGCTGTATTTAATAAACCTTTACATTTAACAACCGTAAAATTTGGCTAACACCCGCACTAAAAAAAACATAAAAAAAAACAAAAACAGACTATATCTCAAAACGAAATAAACACCCTACATTACAAAATGAGAGGAATTATAAACAGTACAAACGTCTGCTTAGTAGTTGTTAAAAAAATTTTTTGATTTAAATGTGTTTGACATGTTGGGTTATGTCATAAGCATTGCTGAGATGTTAATTGCAATCACGGCTGTATTTAATAAACCTTTACATTTAACAACCGTAAAATTTGGCTAACACCCGCACTAAAAAAAACATAAAAAAAACAAAAACAGACTATATCTCAAAACGAAATAAACACCCTACATTACAAAATGAGAAGAATTATAAACAGTACAAACGTCTGCTTAGTAGTTGTTTAAAAAAATCAGAACGCGATCATTATGAGGGTTTGTTTAACTCAAATTAAAATAATTTAAAGAAATGCTGGAGAATTATAAAACCTGTTATTAATAAGAAAAACTCTAAGGTTACTTCTGATGAATTTATTATAAATGACAGTACTGTGTGAAATAAAAAGATAATTGAAGAAAACTTCAACAAATTTCATGTTAACATTGGAAGTAATTGATGTGAAAAAAATACCGCATGTTAAACGCCACCCAACATCGTATATCAAACAAACAAACCCTATGTCAATTTTTCTCAATGAAGATGATGACAATGAATTAACTAGAATCATTTATAAATTAAGGAATACGTGCTAAAGTAGTAAAGAATACTTTTTAAACATATATATCAAACATATAGTTCATGTCTTAAACGTATCTCTAAGTCAGGGCGTATTTCCCTCCGAATTGAAAGTAGCACGTATAATCCCTATTTACAAGGGTGAAGATATGAAAATCAAAAATTACAGAACAGTTTCTGTTCTTCCTTTATTTTCTAAAATATTTGAAAGAGTAATGTATGATAGAATAAATACTTTTATAACGAAAAATAATATTTTATATAAATATCAATTTGGATTCAGGGAGGCGCATGGTACCAATATGGCACTTATTGTATTGATGGACAAGATTTTATTTTTTATTGATCCGGGGGACCTCGACTTTAGTAAAGCCTTTGACACATTTGATCACAAAATTCTGCTTGAAAAATTATACAAATATGGCATCAGAGGTTTGTCTTATGAGTGGATAAAAGATTATCTACACAATAGACAACAATATGTTACATTGAGGACGGTACATTCCTCACATCAATACAGAACATGCGAGGTTGCACAGGGTTCTATCCTTGGACCATTGCTATTTATCCTTTACATTAATGATATTGCCACTGTTTCTTCTATTCTTCTTCCTATTTTATATGCTGACGATACTAATCTTTTTCTAAACGGTGAAGATATAAATGAATTAATTATTATGATGAATAAAGAATTGCAAAATATTGTCGAATGGTTGAATGTTAACAAGCTCTCTCTCTCAATGTTAAGATGCGACCCAATTTATGGTATACTTTTCTAGTCGTAAATTTGTCCCTGTTGTCAGTAACTTAGTAATTAATAACAGTCCAATTACAAGAATATATACCGCCAATTTTTTAGGTGTTTTTATCGATGATAGATTGACATGGAAAAACTATATACAACATTAAAATCAAAAATTTCTAGAGGATTAGGTGTTTTGTGTAAGACAAGAAAAGTTTTAAATTCAGCTACACTACTAACACTTTATTATAGATTTATTTCCATATAATTATATCATTTTGCATTGAAATATGGGGTAGTGCAGCAATTATACATATTGCATCTGTTGAAAAACTTCAAAAAAGAACCATGCGAAGCTAAAAATCTGTTCCGTACGAGCACCATACTGCTCCGATATTTAAAGAACTTTCCGTTTTAACTATTTCAAATGTGTATATGTATAGCGTAATTATAATGATGTACAAATATAACTGTAATAATTTCACAAACTTATTTAATGACTTATTTGTAAAAAAAAATAATATACATTCATACGGTACCAGGCAACAAGCCAAAATAAATTACACGTGCCTATAGCTAGGATGGTCAAAACAAATAATAATTTCAAGTTCAGGGGTGTTTTATTATGGAATTACATTTATAATATCGTCGGGTGTATGCTATAAAGGGACAGATGACTAATTTTATGAAAATCATATTTTTGTATCATATTACAGAGCACTGTACAATAATCATTTCCTGAAATTGTAAAACTCCCTTTGTTCCTATAAATTAGTGAAAAATTGATTTTAAATGAGCCTTTAAAGTCACATTTATTTAGTTTTTTGTGTTAATTATCCCTTTGTACGTGATATCCGTTTAGTGTTTGTTATAAGTGATAATGTTTATGCTAAAAGAGGTTAAGTTCAATGGCGCCTTATAGATATTGTAAAATTAAGTCACAAATGGCTTCGTTAATTAAGTGATGTGGGGTCATGTAATATAACTGTAGAAAGGGTCATTTCTGAAATATGTCCCTTTCCAGCACTTAGCCAATAAAACCCTTTCTAGCATAACACATTCCTTTTGTTAATAGGTGCTTCAATCTCGTAGTATAAAACGACAATGCATAATGTCACTTTCTACAAAAACAATAACCTCATATTTCTGTGTTCAACAGATTATGCTAGAAAGGGTTATACTTATATCCTTTTATAAGCATTATCATTTATGTTACATTTCCGTCATCACATCATGCTATAAAAGGCTAGCATATACTATTGTAATACAGAGCTAAGATATTTACTTTTCACACCTTAAAACATCATTATCTTCAATAAAACATGTTTTGCTGCCATTGTGTGAAGTTCGGGGTAGCTTTGTGCATTTTTAGTGAGGCAATTTTAGGATATACTACTTTATGTTAAACAGTCAATATCTCAAAACTATTTTTTTATTACATAACCCCTTATAACCCTTTATAGCATACACCCGACGATATTATTAATTCAAATTGTAGTTTATATGTTTATAAGAAGTCAATAAAATAATTTCTAATTGACAACGAGTCAGAAATGAAAATAATATGTCACAGGTAGAGATATAAGACATTGGCTCGTCACTGGTAATGCATGAATATGTCCAATAACCTTCCAGCGAGCGCGATGCATTGGCCCAGCGTTGATTCAGTGTTGACCCGATGTCTAAGATATATATATATATATCGATCATGCACCGAATAAGAGGGTACATACACTTTTAGTGTCAACTCTCGTTGTGTTGAATATGTAGAATTTACAGATATTCGCTCTAAAACTGGGCGGAATAATCCAGCTGACCGACCTGATTATTGCTGGACAACTACCCACTGGGCACACGACGTTGTTACGACGGTGAATCAATGTCATTGACGTTGATTCAACGTCGTAATAACGTCGTGGGCCCAGTGGGTAATTACCCAGCAATATATTGCACACAGCGCATTTGACATGACTTGGAGGGTACGGCTTGCGCTGTCTGTGACTGCTGGTCAACTGAGAGGGGGTGTTTCAGTCCGAGGCGGCAGGTGACCTCTGTTCAATCACATGACCAGTGACCACCGACCCTTTGATTGCTGGTGCTTTGGCACCAGCAATGACGAAACTCCAACAAATACATAATTAGGCCTATAAGCATGGAATATTTTGTTTTGCAACTTTATCATTTGTAACATTTGTATTCTTCGACAATAAAGAAGATTAGTATATATAATGTATTTACATTACAGTATGCATGGTGGGCTGACATGATTTACAAATAAAATGTTTACTTCAATAAATTGTGTCGTCTGCTACCGTAAGTGACATGCAACAGTATACATAGGCCTACCTCCATGCAACAATTACGTCTATACACAGTGGGGTTACTACACGAAAAATGTTGTATTATTACCGGGGTATCAATCATTAGCGATCTATATAAAAGCGCTCCCTAGATCAACTGTTTTCTAGAAATGTTGTACTGGCAGGCAGGTCATTGGTTCGCATTGTTATTTCAACAAATTAGTTTGCACTGCAGTGATTATTTTATTTTTTTTAGCGTTTAAAACCGAATTTCCCCAATAATGCTTAAATTTGACCAAATAAACTCTTCGTAAATGATAGCACCTTTATTTCCTAAACGAGAGGGAATTTCCATTTCATATGTAGATGGCAATTGCGTCAGCAATGTCGATTAGCTTCATATGAATGAAAAATGTCAATGAGTAAAAAACCCTTTAAGTCTTAAAGCGCTGAAATATTTCTATATAACATGGAAACCAAAGGGATTTTTCACTTTGAAATCGTCCTGGGCTGATGTTGGTTAATGTCCTAGTCAACTCTTTCCATTTCATTTGATGTTATTGGTCCACTTTATTTCGAAGCTGTGGATCGCGTTACGAGACACAACTTCAAGAAAATACAACAGAACCAGCTTACTATTTTATTCATCCTCTCAGTCACATGATTTAATTACTGTGGAAGTTTACTCGCAGGTCAGAAAAAAAATCTGTTACTGCGATGAGCAGCTGTGTATTCTGAACACATCTACACTTGGACACATTACACTTGGCTTGGCACTCATTCAGCAACAGCGAGGACACAGGCATGATTAAATGTGAACTATTAATATAAACGCACATAGACCACACTACGTAGCTTGCCATGCCTACCCGACATCCCAGTCAGCACGCAGGCTTCCCACTATTTTAGGAGAACAAAATTACAGGATCACTGTTTCGACATATTTCCACCTACTTTAACCTATATTTTGATGCGTCGTGGCCATGCTTGTATGCATGAAACAACATATACTTAGCTCTTGGGCTCATCAAATTTACTGTTTTTTCCCCTGATGTGAGGCATGTAATTTTCTCTCAAATTCCCTGACTGTAAGTGAAACTTATTTTTCAGCTTTTCCCTAATTTCTAGGTAAAGTGTAGCCGAGTAAACAACTGCTCTGGGCGAGCGCAGCGAGCCGTGAATTGAGTATCAAAGTGGCTTTGATACCCATTTTAAATTGATACTCTGGACTCTGATGACCATTGCCAATCTTACTTATAATAAATATATTTGCTTACATCTCTATGATTCTTGAGTTGATATGTGACATATCGTATGCTCAGAACCCCTTGAAGTTGTTGATAAACAGGAAAATACAATGTACGTGCGCGAAGCACCGGAAAAACAACAAATGACATTTGCGATGTCATCATCGACCGACCTATTTACCTGTTATTTTATCTATCTCACAAAGTCTCCCAATGTTGGACCATCGTCTGGGACATTGGTCCAGCAGTGTATCATGTTTGACAACATGGGACCCTGACACCCCGGAGGGGGTAGGCCCCTACTCGCCTTAGAATGGTTAGGGGTGTGCATTTGGCATTGTCAAAACCTGACAATGCCTAATGGCTCAAAAGACACCCTGTCACAATTTTGAAATAAACACTGAGTTTAATCGATTGGTTTATGGTGTAATTACTACCAATTTACTTAGGTTTTAACGGTATATCAAGCTGTGTAATATTTTTTTCTGAAAATTGAGGCTATCTCCTGTGAAATACTGATGGAATTCGGCTGAAAATGGCCTGTGAAATCAGTCAAAACATGCCAAAGCGGGTGCTAAAGCTGGAAGCTCAAAAAGGCACCCTGTAATTCTGTAATCTTAAAAAAACACCCTGTGCCAAAGCTTGAAGCCCAAAAAAGACACCCTGTGCAAAACTGGAAGCTCAAAAAGGCACCCTGTCTAGCGGCACATCATCAGTACTCACAAGTACTCCCCTGGGTCTGATACCCAGCTGCAATGCACCAGTTGGAATGGAAACCATGGTGTCAACATTCAGGTGGAATGAACTACAGCGTAAGGCCATTTCTTAAGTACATGAACCTTATTGCATTTATAATCATATCGTGCATAGGGCCTACGAGGGATATTGGAACAGCGCTGGCGTAATAGCCCTTTGAAACAGGATGGAATATAATGCTTCGTCAAGGGAACAGAGTTGGGACACCTTCTCGTGTAAGTTGGGCATTATTCACGATCTTGAAAAGTGCTCCAGGAATAACATAGGCTGATACATATAACGATCAATTCGTGACGCCGATATTCAATAGCCGACTAATGGGGTCCGGCCAAACAGCAATCAGCGCGAATACAGTCATTTCAATTCAGTTAAATTATTAACCGATTAAATCACCGCTATTGAGAACGAACCAAACCAGAGTGTCAATGACACAGAAGCTCATCCCTAATTAATTAGCACAAGTTGATTACGAATTAAAATTTCTGAAATCCGTGAAGTTTAATGCACAGGCCCGAGCTCTTTCAAACAAACCAAACAGAATTGAAATCGGATAAGAATTGAGGGAGAAGAAGCATATCTTGTGAATTGTGGACAGACGACAGACAACAAACGCAGCACGATGGCATAAGCTCATCTTAGACCTAAAGGCTAGATGAGCGAATTAGGCCTTAAGGCCAGATGAGCTAAAAAGGCATGGAAGACACGTCAAGAATTTTTATTTGGCGAGTAATCGCTCATGTCACTCAACAGTATACGTATTTTTTTATGATTATTTAAACTGACTTATAAGCCAGAAGGCTGCGATACTTTTGTATTTTCTTGATTAATTATGTCATATGTGATTATTTTACATGTCAGTCAAATAACCGATACCATACCATACCATACATCGTATTTTCATCATTTTCATCATATGGTTAGATTAGTTACTGTAGGAAGTAATTCGTCCGTGAGGTGTCTTACAGATACCAACTCATTATGAATTAGTATTTCTGATTGTGTTTTAACTGAACTAGTCTGGATATATACTTTCAGTTGATTCAGACATTACTGGGTTTTTTTTCATTGTGATCTCATATTAGGTGGAATGTCATTTCAAACTAGTAGATATCTCTTCAGGTTTGAAGACACATCTTACCCGTGAATGCGAAATTTGTGTTTTATACCTCACACGAGGGTTTCTACTACGTGGCCACAACAATCAACTTCTTCTGCTGGGTGTTGAACAAAACTATGGCGAATTATCGCCACGGCTGTGTCTATCTTGTGGTGGAAATAAAAACAGTGATCTATTTCTTCTCGAAACCTAACAAATACTGTCATCACCAAACTGTGACATCACCACATTTGTGCACATATAGGCTAAACTGGGCCAGGAGAACCTCCTGAGGATGATTGAGATGACACTGTCCTTCAGACACAGGATTCAAAATTCGTGCCCTGGCGGTCTGAGGCCGAGCACGCTACCTCTCTGTCACGGAGGCTCTCCACAAAACTGACTTTCACACGTGGATGGGGAAGAAACATTTTTGTTTCTTTCAAACCGCCGAGACCCGGAACCGAACCCCGAATTCTGGCGTGAAAGGCAGCGGTGCTAACCACTACCCTAGGGCCCCCGCCCAGGTCCTTTAATACATGACTTCACATGAATTATCTAGATTTTTGGTAGTCTATGGACTAAACAACATTCATTGACACTATTATTGTCTGCCAATAGTGTCAATGATATTAAAAATATATTAAAATGCAAACGACGATGTTGATAAAGTTAAATAGCATTGATTTGTGAAACGAAACCATTCACCTGGCTTGTTTTAATACTTAAACCGATGAAATATGTTGATATATAAACTGAGACCAAAGTTTTTTTTTCAATTTGAAATCATCATAAATGACCTAAATGGCTCTTTCCGATTCATTTGAAAACCTATGTTATGGATGTACAGCCATTATACATTTGTAATTCTTTCAGCGCGTGGATCGATTTTAGACGTCAGAATTGGACGTCCATAGACGTCAGATTCTGAAGTCTAAAGTCGATCCACGCGTTGAAAGAATTACACATTTTATAATGGATCCCACGCTGATAGATTTTCAGGCTTGCAAATTTCGCGGTTTTCTACGTATTTTGTTGTTATATGGGTAAAACCAAAAATTGGGGTAATTTTACATAAAATTAGTGTCCCCAGGACTTAAAAGGTCCGCATTTTGATTTTAATATAATAATATCAAAAATAAATGGTGCAACTTCACGTTTAGGCATTACTACTTAATAATGTTTAGATTATTTGTAAAAAAAAAATATATATATATGGTTTTATAAGAGCTCTATGTCATGGAAACGTGGAAAATGGCATGTCCCCAGAGAAAATTCCACTATTGAAAACTTCACTGTAGGATACAAAATCACAATATAATTCTAACAATTACATTTCATGGCTAGACATTGTTCACTTTGACTAATCAATGATCAAAATTCGAATTAAAATTGATATCGATATAAATAATTTTGATGAATATTCATGTCCCCACATTTGCACTCTACTCCGTTACCATTATTGTAGCATGCCCCATCAAGTGAATGATCATGAACTAAAATTATATCAAGTGTAGTTTGACACACTAAAGGGCCTTATACGAGTTTTTCACCTTGAAAGAATTAATATTGTTGAGTGACAAGTTATTCGAAACAGGTATTATCAAAAAGTTAGAAAATATACTTTTGTTTTTACTACTCCGTTCCTAGCCTCGTGGGTATAAAAACGAGTTGGGTTTTATGATTGTATGCCTACAACAGTTGCTATGCGGACTATTTCCACCCGTATGATATATTTTTGAATTATTGCCCAGATCTTTTCATTAATCCCTAGAATACTTTTAATTTTACTACTCCGTTCCAATCTACTCCGTAACCAAGAAAAGGGAACAGAGTGGTGAATTGTCAAATTTTATGGGTTTTACAGTCATAATGATTGATCATATAGTCTTTTAAAACATGGCTCGTTGTCCCCATATTAATAGAGCACCCATTTGTGATCGATGTTATGATAAAAAAATATACAGTTTATATTTATGTCGAGCCAAACATTTGGTAACGGAGTTGAGTATTTTTTGGCTTGGTAACGGAGTTGAAATAAGGATTTTTGTTCATCCCATCAATTTTTTTAAATTTTTTTAGCAGTTTTGATGTACGATTGTTTAGTTTTATGCTTCAATAAGGATATCACGTTTAAAAGTGTGATGTCAAGCTAAACAAAGTAACAGAATTTTTGAAATGGTTTGGATTTGGTAACGGAGTAGTAAGTGGAATGCTGCAACTTTTTTAAAATGACGTTTTGAAGCAAAAAAAAAATTTCTAGCGCAGCCAGTGGCTTTTTCATGCTCTATTGGGATCAGTGCACCAAACCTATAAAGTAGTTTTCTTCCTCTTTGATGGTCACCTCACTGCCATTTTTGATGCTACAAAGTTACCCCAATTTTTGGTTTTACCCATATAATAGACGGACGTATATTTTATTTCTCATAGGCCCTATATATCTATGGCTTTTTTAAAATATAATTTTATTATCCCGCAAACTGGCGCCTTTCTCAGTTACATACAAATATTTCTAATTAAATAACGTTGCATATAGAGCAACGTATGGTAGATCTATGTTGAATTTAACATGGTGTGGAATTTCACAAGCCATCAAATTTAGCCTAAAACATTCCCTAAATTAATTTCAGTAATTAAACAACCCTGGAAATTGCAATCACAAAAAATGGCTCAGCTGCAGTTAACTTATATTGACGTTGTCATCCGGCCAAACTAAATTAATTTTATGGTCGATATAGTTGATCAAGAATATTTATCTCATCTCTACCACGTGCTCAGCTAAACGTGACACGGGCCGTTGAAGATCTGCTTTTCACGAATGTAACGTGGTTGCTGAAAAATCTCCCCAAGTATTACACTCTACCTAATTATACCAATGTCAAATGTTTCATAGATTATTATTGGTTGACCGCTAGTATCGTGTGACGGTGTCGCTTTTTGTGATAGAAGGCTACAGCTTTTCAAAGGGGAAGTGGTTGGTAAAAAATATTTTATAAACATCGATATCTGTGGGACGACAAGGGTCATGTTCGCACTATTCTGTCTTCGGCACAGATGTAGGCCTAGTCCGGTCCTTCTCTGTTAAAAGCTAAATAAAGTAGCACATTATTGAGACGACGTGTAACATGACTTGGCACATGACTTGGTGATATTGATTGACACTTCAAGCGCTAAGACCAACTAGGCCCCTACAGTCGTTTTAAATATTTGTCCATTGGGCAATCAAATCACCGTTATGGCAAAGAAATGTTTGTTTATAAGTCCTACATCAAGATTTGCGGTTATTAGTCTCAAATTAAACAAATGGGAGTAATTTTCAACCACTTGAACTTCAAGTGGATGAAACCTTAAATAAGTTAGCGCGTTAAGGGTTAATGGGGGGGGGGTGACAGGGGGAAGAGACAGAAACAGCGAATAGAAGTCTCTGACAGACAGTCTGACCACACACAGCATGCTTCAGATCATGTGGTTCTGCAATAAGCATCTTTGCAAGCCCACCTTTCCATTGACGCGATTAAATGGCCTGGCCGCGCTGTCCCGCGCAGAATATACCATTAAATTGTCGCGTCCAAACACGCAGCTGTGGTGACCTTGGTCTGGACTGTCCTTGAAGGTCTAATTTTTGAGATCGCCGTGCGGGAGATAAACGCGTCCCGCAGAAATCGCTATATGTGCGATTTTTGGTGGTGTCTAAGGAAAGGTCAAATAATTCTGACACAGCCTCAATCAGTGGCAAACCAGACGATGCCAGGGAGGGGGGGGGGGGGGGCGTTTAGTGGTGATTTGAAAGGGTTTTTTTATCTCGGAATAAATGTATTTTGTCAAATTCACGACAGCGTCAAATGCATCACAAGCAACGATTTTTTCACACATTAAAGCAATTGGGTCGTTAATTATTTTACACTGAACCATACTATTTAAAAAAGAAAAGGTGCAGGTTTATATTATAATCTGATATCAAGTATGAAGACTTATCATCCGTCTGTACATTTGAACTTATCAAATTTCTGGTTGGAAGGATCACCCTTGCATCGTGATGCCTGAGTGCTACGCATCTAGCCAAAGAGTCGACTCATTGGCCAGAGTAGTAATCACTCCAGTCCGTCATACACACACCCGGCTACATACTCCCCTCTCAAATATCTGCTCGTCCCCGAGCCGCCTTGAACACTCTCGTGGGTTAATTTCTCCTGCCTGCCTTTTACCGCAACCCTATCCCCAGTGTTCTGTATACTGAGGTCAGGCCTATTGGTACTGCATTACCGACAAGGAGAACCGTTATTGGGCGCCAATGTAACAGTGTTGAAACTGCCCAGCCCGGGGACCGAACCACCAACCCTTGCATCGTGATGCCTGAGTGCTACGCATCTAGCCAAAGAGTCGACTCATTGGCCAGAGTAGTAATCACTCCAGTCCTTCATACACACACCCGGCTACACAAGCAACCAAAATAAAACATTAACAGTAATATACAATCCATTTTATTCAATATGCATAAGGGACTACTGCTGTCACCATCCAGTCTGAACTAAAAATCATAATAAAATGTTGATGTCTTGAGCTTAAAGTGACATCATAAACAGCAGAGTTGTCAAATTAGAATGGTAATTCAAAATAGAAGAAAAATAAGCTTGCTACAAAATTTTAAACCAAATATTAATATAATTTAGACTATTTAGGACCAGTTTTTTTAAAACAGGTGCACTGGTGGCAAATGTTGTAGGCAATAACATTCTAGAAATAAGCCGCCATATAAAAATGAAAGGGAGAATCTCGTGGCCTAGTTATAATCATGGTAGTAACAAAGTCTTAACCCTGTACCAGCTAATCACGATTATAGTCCTTTTATTTTATTACAAGTTTAACATGTTTAAATTGGGGTTATTAATAATGTAATGAATGTCAAAACAAATGATTAGTCTCAATTTAAACAAATATGAGTAATTTTCACCCACTTGATGTTGTGGATCGCGGTAGCGAGACACAACTTTAGGTGGGTGAAAATTTTAATACATTAACTTAGAAGGCTAAGGGTTAACCCTTTACCTGCTAAGCACAACATCGTTCTGAATTTGTTTTATTAGCAGGTTAAATAACATTGAACTTCGAGTGGGTGAAATTTGTTTTAAGATAATTTAGCCGGTAAAGAGTTAACTGAAAATATTTTCGCGAAAAGGGCAGACAAATTAATCATTATAAATGGCAATATAACAAAGCTTATTTTACCAATTTAGTCAATCTTAATTCATAAACATACTTTTCAATATTACCACTTATAGATACCATAGTACAAAACTACTATACAATCATGAGATTTCTATTGACAATGGTGTGCGGCTGGAAGAACATGTGTAGTAAGTATTAGGAAGAATTTTCTAATTAATGAAATTCAATACATAAGTCAAATTCGGTAAATTTTGATGAAAGAAAAACATTGTTCAGTCATAACTTTTTTCATATTAGGTAAATAATTGATTTGCATAAACAGATGATTGCACTTAAATTTTCTTATTGTGTCGAGATCCAATGATGAAAAAATGAGCAAGCGTTTTGCGCAGATAACACGCAAGATAAACAAATATTTCATCTTTAACATTTGCCAATAATCGTGTTTGAAAACATTCATTATTGTTATATATATATTATCTAATGTAATTAAACAACACATGCGCTAACTCTGTAATTGCTAGCATGCTTTTGACAAATTGTTCAGGAGATAAAAACTACAGCCAGTACATCTTTCTGGCACATTAAACGGTTTTCGCAAAATATTTCAGCAGTCATCCATTATATTTGGTGCTTGTTTGCCTATACCATTGATATTATATTCCAGATTATACAAGAAATATGTAAAAATTGACAAAAAATGTATTCCCAAATATTGGCAACAGAAGGGAATTGTGATATATACATATCTCATAGATATCTCTTGAACAGACACTTAAAAGATGTGATAGCCTTCTCGAAGTGTAAAAATTTGACCAAGTAAAATATAACCTGCTATGAAGAGCCATTATTACTGTATTTCTTAATTTTTAAAAATGTGATTACTTTGCAGCCACTTGAATCTGTGGATTACGGTAGCGAGGAACAAATTTAAGTGACAGCAAATTTAAATTGATTTGCTCAAAGCTCTACGCCTGAAGGTGAAATAAAATCTGATTTGGTAGAACACCCAAGTACATTACAATATGGTATCTCGAATAAAATCACA
This sequence comes from Flabesymbios commensalis, assembly GCA_964017125.1. Lineage (NCBI taxonomy): Eukaryota > Metazoa > Annelida > Polychaeta > Terebellida > Flabelligeridae > Flabesymbios > Flabesymbios commensalis. Next base: position 66,877,075 of record OZ024910.1, on the reverse strand, counting down.
CCATAGCATCACACCATTTCTATGCAATGAAATATATTTGAAATGTGTCGTGTGGTGCACTAATGATACAACTGTTGAATTTGGGACATGACTTGAATAACTTGATTAATATTTTTAATTGTGCATGGTTGCAAAAAAAAATGTCAGACGGGTGAAGTTGCAGATCGCAACAGCAGGACACAACTTTAACAGGGTAGAAATTTCCTTTTTTAAATTTTGCGCTCACAAGTTTTTGGTAAAATAATTCAATAGCAAAAAATTTGTACCAAATAATTGAATACATCTTCAAATTTACATAACAACTTAAAGCACAGAAGAATAGTTTTAAATATTTTTAAAGTAGGCCAAATAATAATCACAATTTATTGAGTGATGCAATGTGATCTCAGAGATCATGATAAAAGAAAGTATTTTATTCTTGTGTTACACATTACCATTTTAAAAATCGGTGACCAGAATTGTAAGTACCCATGTAATTACAATAATGATGATAATGTTGTTGTTTCCTGGAAGAGCAGTAGCGTTTATCTTGTTAACATTTCCAGGGCTAAGATATTGATAGAAAACATTAAATATGATCAATTGCCACATGCTATATTCCTGAGGACAATATAACAGCTAACCTGACTGCTCGGGGTTTAATTGATGGTGCTGCCTTATTGTAATCATGTAACAGGAAAAAAATTACATAAAATAGTCGTCAGTTCTATATATAAACCTACCATAGAGGTCATATAATAATAATAGTTGGCGTAAATACATGCATTTATCATGTCATCCATGTGTATTTATCATGTCTGAATTCCAAACCAGTAGGTTTTGCTGTTCATATCAGACAGTATATCTGGCAACACAATTGTTGAATTCTTCTAGATCAAACCAACCCCGATTGGCCACAAAAACAATCAAGTTTTCTTTTCACAAACACCAATGCTATGAACGACACTGCAAACCATGGTTTTAAATTGCTTCGCATATATAATTAATTGAATCAAATTTTAGCAATTCATTGCATGCTGCTATGATAGATTGTAATTTAAACATAGTTTATAAATAATAATCTAACATTTCATGCTTCATGATCTATTATTATAGTTATAAAACAAAGTGTTAAACTTAAATCACTCAATTCACTTGTCAAACACTTGAAGCAGTGTCTTGTTGTCGCAACCCACAGCTTCAAGTGTGTGAAGATTTTTCATGTCTTTTAAAATTTTGGACCCCAAAAAATGCTATTCCTGCTGATTCAACACTATTTCACACATTGATGTACAATTGGCAGAAAGGAGAGGCAATCACAACCATTGTCAGTAGCAATTAACCCTGAAATATTTTTGTATAAACCATGGGGACCAAAGGGTTTCCTTTAATTTGAAATCATCATAAAGTTAGCTCTTTCTGCTTAATATCCATTACCGGTTCCTATATGTTATGATGGGTCTACAGTCATTATACATATTAAATTATTTCAGTGCGTTGACTGTCTTTAGACACAGAATCTGACGTCAAAGATTCTGAAGTCTAAAGATGGTCCCCGTGGTGAAAGGGTTAAAAGGGTAACCCTTCTATTGCTAAATTTGTGTACACATACAATTGAAACATACATGAGCAGATACTTGGTCAAAATTTATCAAATATAATACTGTACTAAATATTCCGCAATATTTATCATTCACCAACCTAAACTGACCCTTATCCTGCGTTAGACCTCTAATTTCAACCAAACAAAATACATGCATGTGTATGGAAAAACATTTTGTTTAATTTTTTCAGGTTGGAAGTGAAAGGGTTATGGCTTCTTATCAATGCAAATATTTTGGAAGATCATCTTTCCAGCATTCACAAAAAAAACAACTCCCATGAATTGTTGATAATAAATTCGACTTGAAATGACTTAAAGAATACTAAGTCAATCCTTTAAGCATACATTTAGGCACAAATTTATAATAAATGTATATTTTATAAAATTTACCAAAAGTAACATTTTAGACAAAATAATTAAATTATTCATATTGATGTAAAATTTAACGTACACTTAAATGTATAAATACTTATGACAACCGATAGACACAGGACATTGTCAATGTCAATGTCAAAAGTATAATTACCCGATGTGTTGTGGCACCTGAGTAAAATCATGTGAGTTTAACTGAACTACAGTATCGGAAGAGGAACAGCATGAACAATATCACATGGTTTGCAGTATCATAAATAGCCAGGGGGACAAACAGGGACATTAGAGCAAGGCGTAAAATGCATCTACTTTTCCAAGAAAATAATTCATGTGGATGAAGTTGTCATAAAAGATAAAAAATCACACGCAATCACTTATAGCACTGCAGCATCGTTATGTGGATTTCTTAGGACTGTGATTAGCAGCTACAGGCTGTTGGTGTGCCCAGGGATCTTGTAGCATTGAGGGGTTAAAGTACTGTTTGATATCTTGTGAACCTCCAGGATTACAATCTTGGTCATTTCTGGGTGAAAACATCTGAAACATTTAATGATGAAGATACATCAAACTTAAACCTTACACCACTAAGCATGACTAAAGTCATTTTTTAACCCTTACAATGCTGAAATATTTTGGCATAAACCATGGAGACAAAAGTTTTTTTTTCAATTAGAAGTCATTCCATCATTACGCTTAATTTGAATACACAAATGCTAAGAGTCTACTGCGATTAATGATTATAAATTTGTAATACTTTTAGTGTGGGATAACGACGAACGTCAGAATCTGACAATAGTGATTTAATGTTGGGGCCAGCGGCGTAGACGGTAGCACAACATTAAACCAGTATCGGGTCAACATCTCAAGTTTCCTGAGATGTCTGTCCCGCACAGAGGGGGTTGATGCATTTGATTGGGAATGAAATGAGCTTTACAAATGTTTGGTCAATTGGACTCAAATTATCGATGGGTTAAAACAATAGTGTGCTAAGTGACATTTTTGGCCTTTAGAATAATAACCAGCTAAGTCACCTATACTATGTATAAAGTTTGAATTTATTCCAAATTTAGATTAAAACAACATATCAAGTCGACTTAGCACATTGTTATTCTCGTGATAAGGAACACATATCAGCATAATATCTGTCCAACACAGGACCAATTCGACTTGACACATTGTTTTTCTGGTGTTATATGCTTATGGGCTCTGTTTCTGGGGACAAGAACGGTGCAAGTGCACTTAGCGCATAGTTATTCTGAGAGTTGTGGAGGCAACAAATGGGAAATGCCTGGACTTAGTTCATTGTTGATCTGGGAACAATCTCTGCATACTCAGTGGTCCTGGATTAACAATGAGCTAAGTCAACTTGGTGTCTTGTTGATCCCAATTTTGCTTTTGTAAATCGTTTTGTAAGGTGAGAAAATACTCTGATAACTTCACTTGATCTACTATCAAATTCCAATCGCTGTGTGTTTCATCAGTGTAATTCCAAGTATAATGGCTGATAAGTGGATTTAGCAGACTGTAGTTCTAAGCAAAATGATAAACATGTGTAATTTTCATACACTTGAAATTTTGCCTCGCTGCTGCGAACCACAACTTCAAGTGGGTGAATTTATTTTATTATTAAAAACAATCGCGATCAAATGTTGACATTGGGAAATTATTACTAGAATAACAGCAGAATAGCTTGGCATTCATGTCAGGTAATTTTTTTAAATGTCTCTCCGGGTCTTTCAATCATTCTACATGTATTAATTCACATTTGTCACATGTGGTTGGTAGCTACTACTAGTAGATATACATTTGTGGCTTTATGGATACACTCAGAAAGTTATTTTTATGGCAAATAATTCACATCTTTTATAATGTAGCCAGAGGTAGCAATACCAGACCATCTGTTAACCCTTATCTCCGACCTGATAAGGTAATTTATTTAAATTTCCAGTGCTACAATAATATGCTCTCTACATGACCCAAAGTACACAACCCTATGTTCTTGAAAACATTTAAGACCAAAAAATTAACAATTTGAGCAACTAAGAATAGATTTACCCCACAAATGATTTTAAATTACAATCTTGTAGCCTTTGAAAATTCCTTAATTAATGTGAGTGATATACTTGTGCTGTTTGCAAGAAGTGGATGGAAGTCTGTTTAAATATTATTGTGATGTCCGGCTATGTGATATAACAGTACTCATATATTTTGAGAAGATCCCACCAATTCCTTGTTATCGTTTCCACCCTGTTCTTTTATCTCCTTGGTTTGTACAAGTTCTACATTAGATGTAAATAATATTTCAAAGAAAATGCATGTAATCTGTGTAATATGTTATTGTGTAGATATAATTGTTTTATATTTGGAAGCAATTAATTATAAGCTATTTTCACCGAACAAATCCTAAACACCTGTGTTGTCGCTCATCCCATGTTTACTAATCACTTGATTGATTCAAATAATTTACACTGACACAACAGATATTTATATATCATTCTATGTCACAGGGCTCCACACTAACGGTTGCCCAATTGCCCGGAAAAACAGATTTTAGTAGGGGCAAGTAAAAAATTACAGACAATGACCCCCTGGACAATATAGCTTCAATTTGCAGCATTTCAAATTTCAACGACTGTCACAACAGACGCACATGTCAGTGGCAAGTCGGGCAAGTGATAAATTGGAAGGACTAGTACCCCCAAAAATTTCTTGCCCTTCAGAAGGTCCATTCAGCTAGTGTCTAGCCCTGTATCAGATAAGAAACTTTGATTGACTCACACTTGATCTAATTTAAAAAAAAAGAAAATTGTTGTGCTCATTGTACCAGAGAAATCAGGAAATTTAATTTGAAAATAATTAATTGTGGATCTAGATTTTTTAACTTAAAACATCCGACGCTAACATTCAACCTGAACAACCCACGCCAACATGGATCTTATACATGTTATATATTTTGCTAGCCAATTTCAAATTTGATTAGAAAATGACCAGAACATGGTATAAGATCTAGAGAAAAAAAGAGACGTACAGGGCTTGACACAAACGGTTGCCCGGAGCAACTGATTTTAGGTGGGGGCAAGTAAAAAATTACAGACAGTGGCCCCCTGGGCTATAGCTTCAATTTGCACAATTTTAAATTTGAGCGACTGTCACAGAAGACAATGCATGACAATGGCAAGTCGGGCAAGTGATAAATTTGGGGCGGGGGGGGGGGCAAGTACCAGAGCTCCAGATAATTTTTTGGTTTGAGGAGTATTTCACTTATTGAGATGGGTGATGAGGAGTGAAATATGATGAGAAAATAAACAAGGAGTATTTTTCATGCAACAATATGAAAGTTTCATCAATCATTTTTTCTTACACTCAGGTCACATAGTTCTGCTGAGTGCTCACGTACAAAATACAACAATCGTTTCTTTTTGTCTGTTTCTTTTTACTCTGATGGGTATTTTAATAGTTTTTTTAATAAGTAATATTACTCCTCAGATTTTCTATCAATGAGTATTTGCTGTTTTTACATGCGTATTTCACGCATATACGCATGTTATCTGGAGCACTGAAGTACCCCAAAAATGTTCTTGCCCGAAGGGCAAGAAGATCATCCTGTCATCCCTTTGGCCTCCACAAATCTTCTATCTCACAAAATTTTAAACAATTCCCCTCCGTTTTTCCACGTCCCTGTAGTTAGCAAAAGCCACCCTGCGCAATGTGTGACGCGTTAGTAAGCATTGCATATATATGAACCGTAAGATGGAGTCTGCTCCGCCAGGCGGCACGCAATTGATTTAATGCCATAGAAAATAATTTCAATTAGGTCTACCTAACTTATTGACCATTTATGAACACAGTAAGCAGATTTTGAAACAATCACTTATTTATCTTGTGAGAGCATTTTTAAATCACAGTTGCTTATCATACGTGATTCTTTAATCAACATGTTCAATGTAACTACATGACGGGCTCCCATAGACTCCATTTATAACTTTGCCTTACGAACAGCCACTCCCCTTTAAACACACCTCCCAAAAATATTTTCAACAGATACTATTTATAATTTATGAACTTGTATAATTTAACTGTATAATTCTGCCATACTAATACTAATAGCCATTCCTTTTAATTTAACCCAGTCATGATTCAATTGAATTGCACTAAAATATCAATGTAAGCAGCAAAATTCTGGTGTTATCTATCAATAAATAGTGTGAGCTCATAGAAAAATATTACCAAAATTTATAATAGTCGAGTACAGATCGAAAATTATCAGATCCTCTTAATTTTCCAAAGCAGGCTAACTATACCGTTGAAGGAAATACAATCATATTTACAAAGTCAGTAATTTAAAAATAATAATCATTCAAGAAATCACTGATATGCCTTTCGGCTCTTGCACGAGATAATTATTTATTAACCAGAACATACCTGTTTTTTATTTCTATCACCCTTTTGATTTGAATGCCTAAAACTCTGGTCACCAGAGCCCGAATTATTATAACTAGTGTTATTCGTGGAACTCTGATTAAGACTTCTGTTATCACTGAAATAACTAGAATTATAGGCACTCGCTTCAAAACTATTGTGACAATGTGGAGGTGATTGGTAGGGCGATCTGTAGCCATTGTTTTCTTGTTTTCCTCTGGGGGAAGCCTGAGGATTGTATCTCGGACTGCGCCCCGCACTGTGGTGACCCCTACCATTCATACCCGAATGAGCCTGAGGCATGTGAGGTGTGTACGGCTGCTGAAATCGAGGCGAGCTTTGAAAACGAATTCCGCCACGCGGACTAAAACCAATAAAATTGCCATCCGATTGATTATTTGGCGATCCTTGACCATACGGATTCGGGGAACAATGCTGTCTAAACATCTTAGAATGTTTGTAATCAGAAAAGTGTCATTAATTAAAAAAAAATAGATGTTTTTTTGTTTAGCTGAAAAACCAACCCAGCAATTTCACAGAAAAACAGCAAGAACTGATGACGCGCCCAAACTTGAGCTTGATGTCCAGTTCCGGGATATTCCTAATACGAGAAATGAGAATAACAAGGGTAAACCAATCAATTCCTTGAGTAAGACTACCGTAGTGCATTTCCGTGGAGTGTCTGTTTGTAATATTATGGCAGTGCCCACAGTAAACCCACGGCCGAATCAGTTTGAAAAGATACAATTTTATTATTTTGATGGAGGCGGACACTTTTTTGGTAGACGGTCATTTTATCGCTCCTCAAGATCACCAAATTAAATTTACTTTTTTAGAAGTTACTACAATTACTGAATTAGTGGGATTTTTTAACGTAATGCAGAGTTTCTGAACTATCAGTATACATTTTGATCATGGATGGGCTTAGTTCCACATGTGTAGCCGCCGCTCGCAGAGCAAAGCCATCGCCCGACTCGGGGGGCCTACCTGTGGCTAGGATGGACTATGAAATTTGGAAAGGATTGAGATAAGACCTCAGCAGATCTGCAAAAAACAGCGTAGGGACCACTGCGGAAATAAGTGTCCTGCACCAGGATACTTTTTAGTGTTTTTATCCCTGGTGTTCCAGAATGGTGGTCACATTGTATTTTGAATACATAATGTATTTATCATACTGATTGTTAACCCTATTTTTATGTGAATTCTGAATAAATCTATCTATCTATAGGCCTACATCACGGAGTCCAAACTTCCAGTCAAAATGGAAATACAAACTGCTTATGTCATTTAGGGCCATTACACACATTGAGAACCATGTCCCATACCAGCGTAGGCTTACACCCCGTCTTATTCAGATAGGTTATATGACAAACCTGAGTCATATAACACAAAGGGAAGGGAATTTTACATATATGTGACGCAACACCCCGAAATCAGGCGGAATGCGCTCAGAGGGAAGTGCCAGGAATCCAACGAGTAGGCTAACTTTGCCATTTTTGGAAGAATGTTAATATTTTGAGATTCTGACATCAATAAATACCTTAACATGTTTTCTATCATCTAGTTTGGTCCAATTAGTAAAAAACAAGGTTTATTTGTATATTTTGTATGATTTATTAGAGCATTATCGATTTGGGAAAGTCTAAAAAAATTAGTGACGTCACAATTCGCCCATTTGGGATTTGACAATGCATGGGGATTTTTCGCTTATTTTGCCGATGTTTATCAGGCCGCTTCTCGCTCACTTCTAATTCGATCTTTCTACAAATTAAACAACTCGACAATTAATGTTATTACGACGACGTCACAAATTTTCAGCAAGATTGATGCTTATACGACCGAGATATCGCGCTCGCAAAAATGACGCATTTCGCTCAAGGGGTTGTAATTTTTTATGCGGAGATACCGATCTTCTACTTGAGCGCGCATCTAGAGTTTTCAAGATACGGACCTGAAATAAATTTTAACGCGGTAGTTGGGGTCTAAGGAACGGGAACTCGTTATAAGCGGAGCGCGCTATATATAGCGGACGACCCTTCTACCGCTAATGGTAAATACATTGGGCCTATATGGACACGCTATATCCAGATACCAGGCGGTGGTGTTCGATATGCTAACTATGTAGGCCTACTAGATATTACCAGGTGACAGAGCAGTATTGTCTAACCTACCGTGGAATAAAAACTGCCCAGTAGGTTATAACTGCCCGGTATCGTCAGTTATTACCCCCCGTAATCAGTTATTACTCCCCGGTACTGTAATACACATTTTAGACATTTCGGTTCATTAAAGGTATGGTCAACTGTCAAAATTCGCGGGACAAATGTCCCCCAGAATGCAATAGTGCCCGTAGGTAGGCCAAGGCCCTATTCCATAATAATACTAAATATGCGTTTCACACCCAAAGCCTTATTAAGAGCAAGTTCTCAAATCACAGCAAGCTCATATATACTTGAGCGACATCTATGAGTAACAATTCCATCGAATCCCAAAGCCCTTTGTCCTGGATCTTAGCTGGGCCTTGCTTTGCAAACAAACTGACTGTATTACTGTGGGTATTTCGAAACAGGTTGACCCCAGCGTGTACCGACACCCAGTGAACACAACACATTTGTATGACTTTATACAATGTTGGACCAACGTCGAAGACGTTGGGTCGACGTTGTATAAATGTTATACAAATGATTTGTGTTTGCTGGGAAGGAGGACTTCCTCTCAAACATTGTACAATGTTGGTTCAATGTTGGGCCAGGGTCGCAGACGTTGACCTAACATTAAAACAGCGTTGGGTGAGTGTTCGTTGGAGTAGTATCCAGTCTTATAATCAGATTACTTCATCAACCACACTGTACTGTATGCTGAAGGCTTACACCATGCTAGTTTAGAACCTGACTCTATCTTTAAATAGGGCACATACTTCGCATTATACCATATTGAGAACTGCAAATTATACAATACTGCTCTGTCACCAATTACAATGTTTATAATATTATATTACTTACAAATATATCTATCATATCTATCTATCTATAGATAACTATGTATTAACACTCCCGATATATGATGACATCTTGAGCTCCATAAAATCACTCCATGTGTAGTTGAAGGGCGACGTTGGGCCGGAATGGAAGGCGTGAAGGATCTACACCGACCCTGTGTATGCTATGGGATCACTCAATGCGTACTTAGAGTAGACATTTTAATAACAAATGCGCTGCTCTATTTCGTGCAAAAAATAGGTGTATAACTGATTGACAGCTATAATGAGAGGGTGGGCTTTGTATTGTATATTCACGAGGCCTCTAGAATCTACGAGATTTGCTAGAATTATATCTCTTCCCAGACTATGATTCATGAGGTCACAATAGATGTAAACAGTTTAGCGTTCACACGTAACTATAGAACAACGCTGTTTCAATGCTGGATCAAATAAAATAAAGTTTATTTGATTTGAATTGAGCGGTTGCCCCGGCATTGTACCGTTATCACCTGCATTGTGCTTACAGAGTGGAGTGGATTGTATATGTTGCATAACTCGCCGTCACAATGGGAGACCTGTTAAGCTCCAATACTGTTAATGTAAACATGGTAAACAGACGTCCAGACAGTTAAAGTGTCAGCGGCGATTAAATAGAGAAAAGGTGTACTTATTTATTGTTATTGTCCTCCTTGCTGTGATCTTGCACGAGCAAAACATCGCACAGGTGAGTTGCAAAACAAGAAAAATCACCAAAAGATCTACAAGTCATTCCTCAATTAGGCTATTGGCGCTAAATAGTCCTGTTCGTTTAAATGAGCACATACCCGACGATTATTACAGGGTGGTACACGTTAATTAACTAAAATAATTCAATTTATCTGTATACAAAATGATATGGCCTATATTTCTATAGGCCTACCTCGGTAACATGATGATCACATACCGCTCACATACTGCGTATAAAAGAATCATCATATAAGGCGGTGTAACAGGATCGCCATATACCGCGGTATAAGATCATCATATACCGTGGTATAACAAGATTGTTATATAGCGCGATATAACAAGATCGTCATATACCGCGGTATAACAAGATCGTCATATACCACGGTATAACAAGATCGTCATACACAGCGGTATAACAAGATCGTCATATACTGGGGTATAACAAAATCATCATATACCACGGTATAACAAGATCGTCATACACAGCGGTATAACAAGATCGTCATATACCGGGGTATAACAACATCGTCGTATATCGTGGTATAACAACATCGTCATATACTGCAGTATAACAAGATCGTCATATACCCGGGTATAACAAAATCATAATATACCGCGGTATAACAAGATCGTCATGTGATCGTTACTTTTTATTTAACTTTGAACAGTGGCAGTCAAAAGGTTAATCCGACGCGTGGTCAATATTCGCGTCTGTCTAGAGTGTGGCCACCAATAGGGAGTTGTGCAATGATCACAGCATGCATGGGTGACTGGTCAGCACATGTGGGCGTATGTATGGTATACGGGCGCTGTGTTAACGCAGACCGGCGTTATCAAGACAAAAAAGGCACTTTTGGTTATTAGGTCAAATTTAACCTGGAAAAAACTGGGTCCATGTGCCAACCGAGTTATAACCGATATCGCGGTGTAACGAATCGTGTTCTAACGGGATTCTACTGCAGTAGCAAATATACCGCATATGCACATAACAATCAGAAATTTGGGCATAGCCTTCGACCCCTCTTTAGCTTTTTTTTCAAGTCCACGAGGAGGTCATGGAAAAAGAAATATTATGTTGATGGATTTTCATCCTTATGACTAAGAATCTCAATTCTTAGATATTCCCACATTGTTTTGTCTAAACGGCCTTAATGATGGCCTCCAGAACACCCTCATAGGACAGTGAAATTTATATACCTTTTTGTGACACCAAGTACACTGACAAAACAAAATAATTAATGTATTTTTCAGTGATTTAAATGTACTTGGAGGGAGAAATTGGTTACCATGGCAACCATTATAGAGGATTATTGGCCCTCTGTAGGTAGTAGTTTTGAGTGGGGTTCACTCCAACATTGTGACAACTTTTTGGTCATTCCTATATATGATTTTGACTGAGAAAGGTCTATTTCAGTGTGTGACAGTGATGTATGTACCACTTCCGATTAAATTTCAGTGCCAAGTACTGAATATTTGCATAACCTTTTGACCCTTTTCTTTACCCCTAATGACTCTGTTATGCTTTATTATCATTCCAAGACTAATACTAGTCCCATGTAGAATGCATTTTAAATTTGATTGGTGTCATTTTATAGGATATTGAGAGATTTCCTGTACAGGTTATGCATTTCTCAATTAATTTCTTGTATTTGGGGTGATATTGGTTGCCATGGCAACCATTCCGAAGAGTAATTGGCCTCTGTAATAACTCTGCATGGTGTTTACCCCAACCTTGTGATTACTTTTTGGTCATCCCTATATCTGATTTTAACAATTGCATGTGTGGCGGAGTTGTATGTACCATTTCTGATTAAAATGAGATGCATATTTCTGTAGGTTGCATGACCTTTTGACCCTTGTCACTACCTTTATTGTCACTGTCGTGCTTTATTATTAGTCCCAAGACTAATACTAGTCCTATGTAGGATGCCTTTTGAATCATGTTTGTATCATTTTGTTGGAGAATGAGAGCTTTTCTTTGGAATTCATGTACATTTCAATGAATCATAAGTATTTGGGGTACAATTGGTTACCATGGCAACCATTGTGAAGGGTTATTGACCATCTGTAATAATTTGAGTGGTGTTTACCCCAGCCTTGTGAACAATTTTGGTCATTCTTATATCTGATTTCAACTGAGCAATGTCTATATCTATGTGTACAATTGCATGTTTGGCAGTGCTTTATGTACCATTTCCGATTGAAATGTGGTACCGTGTACTAGAGTTTTGCATGACCTCTTGATCCTTTTCTTTACCAGTATTGTCTATGTGGTCTTTTTTATCAGTCCAAGACTAATACTAATCCCATTTATGATGCATTTTGAATCATGTTGGTATAATTTATCGGATAGTGGGAACGTTTTGTGCTTTTTATGTATGTACCAGTGAATTTAAAGTATTTGGGTGCTATTGGTTGCCATGGAAACCACTGTGAATGGTTATTGACCCCCTATTATAATTATGATTGGTGTTCACCCAAACCTTGTGACCGTTTTTAGGTCATTCCTATATCTGATTTTAAGTGAGAAAAGTCTAGTGAAAAGTCAAGTGAGAGAAATGTAAATTGCATGTTTAGCAGAAATTCATGTAACATTTCCGATTGAAATATGGTGTCAAGTACTGACGTTTGATGACCTTTTTACCCACCCCTTACTTCAATAGCATTACAAGATGCTTCACTATGTGTCTTGAGACCCGTATTTTTCTGTGTGGGATAAACTTCAAATAATCTGGAATCATTCATATCATGGATATTGTGTGTTTTCTAGAATTCATATATGTTTCTGGGTATTGTATGTACTTATGATAAAATTGGTTGCCATGCCAACCATCCCCAGGGGAATTATCTGGGTCTGCCCCAGCAATGTGTGGACCTAGGAATTTAGTTTTGTATTTTCTTACCCTAGTTAGGATTATAACTGCCGATTTTCTTTGAATTAGAACCACCAGAACAGGCAAAAAATATTTTCTTCATATTCTGGAGTCGAGGGTGGTTCCGTTGCCATGGCAACCAAATACGGACTAGAAGGTGACATACGGAAGCTTGTGTCTTACCCTTCCCTAATATATATACACTTCCTAATTTCCTTGGGTGATTTGTAATTTATGGCGAAATATTGCTTTTCTGTTTAGGCCTAACATGTTTCAAATGCAAAAAATGTCACAGTTGAAAAGAGTTTATGAAATGTGTTAGCATGTACTCCATCTTTGAGTAGCATTTTCTCAAAACTCCTATTTTGAATTACAAATGCACTTAATCTTTTCAATTGGCTGTAACTCCGGTAGTATTAGACCGTTTTTCATGAAATTTATAAGAATATGATCAGGACAATATGTGCTTTCTAGAACGGCAAAAATCTCAAAAATATTTTTTTCGCACTCAGCCTGATTTCGGGGTGTTGCGTCACATATATATATTCAATAATACAGCTAGGCCCTGTATCTGAAAAGATGATTCCCATTTTGGACACATAAACTGATAAAAACGTCATCATTCAAGACATTCGGAGGTAAGAAAAAATATAAGAAATGGGTGAAACAAATAGGACTATCACAAGATCTCTTAATTAGGTCTACCAGACGGAGTTCATGCATGCCTATCAAGAGCTATAAAACAAAACCTACAAAAACGTAGGAAACGTGGTAAGTTATCATGTGCACGTATACCTCCAAATCTGTCAAAACTTTGCAGGGTGAGAAGTCACCAAATTTCACAAAAATAGCCGGTGTAGGACCACAAAAGTGCTGGACCGAAGTACTGTATGCTGGGGTACGTCACTACGGCGACGGTGTACACTCACCCCAGGTAGCGAGTACCTGGGGGTATACAGGTACACTAGTAGCTATTATGCTAGTACTAAAGGGTACTAGGTATTTCAGTGTTTCAGAGGAGCTGACTGGAGAGACCAGAGTTACATTATGAACGAGACGTACAGTAGTGAGGAGTCTAATGAGGGCAGGACGTGGTGGTGGTGCTCTGCGGGCTTTGAATCTGCATGGTGACCGTGATGTTGACAGGGGGGACACGCAGGGACATAGGAGCGGCTGATGTGTGGCTTGACTGCATGGAGCTACATGGAGATATGGCATCTCGCTGAGAAGATAAGAATTCCTGACTGGACTGGTGAGACACAGGCCGTGACGTCTAGACGCAAATCTCCGAAGATCAAGGTGACAATGGACGATTGATGCACTGCAGACATGCCAGCTCGAACATTGAATACACTGTAAATATGGTATCGCACTGAAATAAATATGTATTGCACTAAACCCAGAGTTGTTGTTGTTTGTTGATGGTTCATGATTTTACACATTGCAATAATTCGTGACACCAAAGGGAAATGATAGGTGGGAATACAAGAGACAGCACAAAGTGTAAAGTTTTCTTTTTCATTACACTTTCCAATTTGAGCTTGTCAACCAGATAACAGTAGAAGTAGAACGCAGCGAACTTCTTCAACATCGAAAGTCAGTGAGGATACAGCAAAATGTGCTAGCTGTGAAAACAATTTTGTAAGTTAAGTAAGCAGATTAATGATAAGCAAAAGGTGGAAAGCCCGTCGTTTGAGTGAGAGTGACAGTCCCAGACCAATCAAAAAGAAAAAAAAATACTGAGCAAGGGGAGTACACTGGCAAAAGTAAAAGAGCTGTCAAAAAGGTATACATCAAGATGGACATGACACAGAGAGAACTGCAGAAATTCAAAATGATGGTAGAGCAGAGGGACAACAAGACAGCCACAAAAGAAGCCACAGAGAAAGGAGAGACAGACTCAGTGTGGTCAATATGGCGGGGATAAGTGGTAAAGCGCAAGGCCCCACAAACAGATGAAGACTGATACCAAATGTTAAATGTATGGTAAATACAATAAACACAAAAACATAATTATCGCGTGCTCATTAAATGCACCATTTTTTCATGCATTTACATAAATGCCGATAGCATTCTGAATAAACGCACAAAGTTCGCCCTAAAAATAAGTGGTGATATTATAGGATTGACAGACGTGAATCCAAAAAAATTCTAAGCTAGATATCCAGACAGCTGAGAACTGGACAACTACCAGTGTATATATTCACCAAAGGGTAAGGGAACATGTTTATATATCAGATAAGGGGTAGGAGCTCTCCAGATCTATACATCAAGGAAACAAAGACATTGATGGAGTGTGGTGTAGTATCAGTCTTGGATGGACTGACAAACTAGTGATAGGGTGCATGTATAAATCACCCAGCATTACAGACGAGCAAGACGATGAGTTTAATAATTGGCTGTGGGCAGCCTTAAATCGGAAGGCATCGCACATGGTGATTATCGGAGATTTTAACCACCCATAGATTGGATAGAAGTGAAAAGCACCAAGCCAGATAATCACAAGGCATCACAATTCCTAGAGTTGGTAAAAAATTGTTTCTGGACCCAACACATTATTGAACCAACACATTACAGAGGTTGCCCAACCCCAAATATACTAGACCTCGTGTTCAGCCATGAAGAAGGACTCGTAGCTTTTTCAGCAGTGTCTTCACAATTGAAGAATGTGAAAGTTTAGCAGTCAAGAAAAGCAGTCCAAAAATTGCTTAGTACTGTGACATCCAGTCTCAGATGTGGAAAAACGTCTGATAGCCCAAAAGCCAAATTACCAGGACCAGACAAAATACACCCAAGGCTTCTAATGGGGCTAGCAGGCCAAGCACATGGCTTACCCATTATGCATTATATTCAGGAAAAGCTTGAGCGAAAATGAATTTTCAGCTAGCTGGAAATTAGGCCATATCACACCGATTTTCAAGAAAAGCTCTAAAAGATAATCAAGTAACTATCGGTCTCTAACCCTAACCTCAGTGGTTTGCCAAACACTTGAACACCTGGTAAGATCGAATGTTATGATACACATGTGGGAAAAAATCGCTATCTGGCTACCAAGACGCATATGTACAGGGTCGATTCTGCACCTCACAGTTGCTAGCAGTCCTCGAAGCTTAAACACACACATTTTGGATAGTGGCAATGCAGTGGATGCCATCTACCTGGACTTCAGACAGGCCTTTGACACAGTACCGCACAAACGCTTACTGACAAAGAGTTATTATAATAGGGTAGGAATAATCCTGGGAAGATGTTACTAGTGGTATATCCCAGGGGTCGGTCCCAGGTTCAGTATTATTTTTTTTTGATATTTATATATGACCTCCCAGATGTAGTAAAGCAGTCTGTGCAGTTGTTCGCGGATGGTATCAAAATGTAGAGTAGGATGAGCAATACAAGACTGCGTGTATCTCCAGGAAGACATAGACAAACTCCAAAATTGGTCTAAAATTTTAACCAAATGTAAATTAATGTGACTGGGGAACAACAAGACAGATTACCATGCAGTACAAAATCGATGGCAACAACTTGGAGAGACTACCAGAGAGAAAGATCTGCGAATTTATAATGATAATAAATTGATGCTATCGGACCACGTAGGTGCCACTGTGAATAAAGCAAACAGTTTAGTGGAATTTATCAGAAGATCATATAAACACCTAGATGGGGACAGCCTTGTGCAACTCTATAAGCCGTCAGTAAAACTACTTTGCTTTAAAGCACACTTAAACAAGTTAGAGAATATACAATTAGGATGAATTAGGATGACCAAACTCATACCACAAATTCGAGATTTATTATAGCCAAAGAGACATCGGATCCTAAAGTTATCATCTATAGCACACTGGAGAAGTCGGGGCGACAAGATAGAAAGAACAGCACAAATGAGGGACTATTAAAAATTAACAGAAACAGTAGAACAAGGGGCAGCACCTAAAATTAAAGAAGCAGAGGTTCAGGCTGAAAATCTGTAAGCATTTATTTGTATTACGTGTTGTGAACGTGTGTAATTCGCTTCCAAAACATGTTGTTTCAGTCCCAACTTTAAACACCTTTAAAAATAGACTAGATAGATATTGGGGGCATTTTCAATATGATTTAGAGAAACCTCCGCACACGCGCACACACACGGAAGATATGGAAGAGCCTATAGCTAAAGACAATGAAGAGCTATCTGACGATAACAGTTAACAGGTCTCTGACCTACAAAGGCTGTAACGAATGGTAAATGGTAAATGAAATTATATAGATTAAACCTAAAGGTTTGTGTGAAAAAAATTAATTCAATGTTACACCTGAAGATATACTGTCTTGATATTGGAAGCTAGATAAAACACTCTCAGTACCTGTAATTTATTCAATGTGATTTCAAAAGGTGTGTTAAACATCTTTCACATTAAAATGTTGTCTCACGTTTTAATCTGGTGACATTTCTAGCTGACTGATTTTTTTAATAGTCACCTATTACCGTCTATCTTTTACCAATTTTCTTTGGTGAAGGATGCTGTATTGGAGTATGTATATCAGGCCTGAGATATTTATATATATATATATATATATAATATAATATATATATCCTATAAAAGTAATTCCTGAGTGGAATGTATTCAAATTATTATTCATGTTTATCTATTTTTTAGGTGTAAAACTTTGTAAATTTAATGTATGTTCTTCATAACCCATCTAGTTCCCAACATCATAATATGTCCCACTATAGCTTCGGGTGTATTATAGAATCCAAACATTTACGCCAGAATATACCTTTAAGCTCCAGATCAATGTTAGGGGTAGTTTAGGATCGAACTTTGTAGCCGGCTTGGGGCAGTGTGAAAACATGTTCCAAAGATATGAAGTGCAAAAACCTAAATAATTTCCACTTACCCCCCCCCCCCCCGGGTTACTGGGCTTACTAATAGCGTGGTAGCCTAGTATGTCAACCATCATTTATAGAAAGTAAATTTAGGCCAATAACCTTGGCCTAGGCTACATGATTATTTTTTTCAGATAAAAATAAAAGCTATTCTCTGTCCGACAGTGGAGGATGGTCCATAATGAAATTTAGCTTTTCGCTGTTGATTGTAAAGTCCATTCTCAAGTGATTTTCACGAGTTCTTTCTAACTATTTCCATCTATTCTTGGCAACAACCCTTAAAATTTTGCGAAATAATAGTAAGTATTTTAAACCTTAAAACATTTGCCATGTAGCACAATTCTGAGAATAAACCAAAATGAAGTTAATGGGTTTATAAACGGGCGTCATAATAAAAAAAACACTACACATAATTATGTCAAATGGTCTAGCTGTCAAACAACAGACATACAACATTTTTCAACAAATTAGTCAGGATAAGTGCCAAATGACTTAAAATAGAAAAATAGCCGAAATAGTATGTCCAATTCAAAACTCCAGATCCCGTCGGTGAACATAATTGAATGGTGGTGCATAGTGTATAGCCCTGTAGCTTAACAATTTTTTTATATAGTAAAATAGGGTCACTAGTCTACATGAATAATTTCCCTGTTCCAGAGAAAAAATCAAATTCTTCTATATTGTTACTGCAGCACCCGGGCCCTATGTAGAGTTTCAGACAGGAGGGGAGAGGCCTGACAGACATATACGACGAGCTGCATGGCTTTTAAACGCTGCCATAGTTTTTCATTATAATGTTAGCAGCTCTATTATAATCAGGGAGTTACCCAACTAGCAATTTCATGCACTGGAAACAGTAGGATATTATTCTCAAAAGATTTGGGTAATAGTTTTAAGAATGTTATGGTAAGGTGTGTGGTTTTGGCCCAAATGTAGTGCTCGACACCAAAACTGAATGACGGATGCTGATTGACAATTTACCACCAGGTGACGTGACACACCGTCTTTTCGTTAGATGGGTCTCGATAACTACACTTGGGCCGGGGTTTTGTAGACATTAGCAGAACATTATTCCAAAAGATTATGAAAAAACATTGTGGGAATATTCTGAGAATATAAAAAAATATCCAGAGAATGTTCTGAGAATGTTCTAAAACCATTGAGAAAATGTTCTGTGGATATTAGAATAAAAACTGTGTGAATGTTTCAGCATATTAAGAAAAATATTGTGGAGATGTTCCCGGAATATTAAAAAGATTTTCAATGGGTGCTAAGGGGATGTTCAGGAAATGCTATGACAAATTCTAATATAATTTGCGTAAAGGTTTGAGAATATTCAAATATTATTTTGCAGGATGTTCTGTGAATATTCAACACGAACATTAAGAGAATAACCAACAAATTTATTTTAAATACACTAAGGCATTTATTCATGGTTGTTCGTTTGTGCTGCTGGGAAACGGCGCTTTCACACATGGCCAGCCTACAACGATGAGCAGACAAATTGTTAGTGGCTCTTCGTGATCACATTTATTTTACATCTTGAAAAAATATTGGGGGCATCATTGCATAAAGCAAAGCATTAACAATATAATGATAGCAGTGCCATATACATGCTATATAGTGAGACATATACACTTATACTAGAGTAGCCACCCAACAAACACAATTATACATTTGTAAAAAAATTATACAATGTTGGATCAACGTTGAAGACGTTTGGCTGAGGTTATATAAATGTAATACAAATGTTTTGTGTTTGCTGGGCATTTAACAATGCTAACATATTGCAATTGGTGACCTCGCACTAGATAAAGGGTTGGGGAATAAACACTGGAATTACATAATAAATCCATTCTTAGAACGTTTGCATAAAGTTTCCTGTTTCAGGATATCCTCTGGATGTTATGAAAAATGTTCTCATGATGTAAACAAATCGGGAAAGTTTAAGAATTGTTAACTGGAAACTACTTAGGACATGCGTATAATATTACTTTATGCAGAATATCCCCTGAATGTTGTGCAAATATTAATTTTTATTTATTTTATTATTATTATTTTTAAATAGTATTCATTTTTTTACTACATGCAGTAGTAAACCTTATAGTGCCTCTCTCTTTCCATCTGGTGAGGTGGGAGATTGTGCAAAGCATTGGCAAGTAAGTCCGGGAGAAAATAAGGAGCCAGGGCTGCTGAACCATATATAAACAGCCGTTTGAGCGACCAGCCAACAGGAAAGGGCAATGACGGACCTTTTTGAGATGTGCTCTGTTTTCTGAGCAGTGTGTTTGAAACCACCATCTTTGAACTGTCATCTTTGGCCAACCATCCGCGTCCACCTTGTCATCACCCAAACTAGCAATGTAATGCTACAGAGCTCATTGCTTAAAGGGGCATGCGCAGGTTCAAAATCATCAAAAAATCGGTGATTTTATTTTGGCTTCTTAATAAGACCATATGATGTAAACATGTCCATAGACTAGAGCTGCAAAAGTGTTTTAATTTTTGTGCTGCGCACTTACCAGTTAGGCTAGATATAGAGACGAAATTCCCGTATTTCTTATTTTTGACATAGTTGTCAATAATTAGAAAACAGGAATTTCGTTTGTCTTAAGTTAATAACAGAAAGAGTATTCAAAGTACAGTAAAGATAATTATATCACTGGAAAGCATTTTCCGGCCACTATAATCTGATATGCATCTCGACGCTGTGCCCGAAATGTATAAGTTTTTATCCACTTAAAACATTTTTATATAAGTTATTTTTCTCTTATCACTTACTGACAATAATAGCAAATACTAGATGAGTTTCATACGTTTCATATCATGAATCACAGTATCTGCCTTCCTCTTACCACAAGGATGTCATTAGGGCCGGATCAAGCATGTGGGAGGCCCGGGGCCCACTTGAGAGAGAGGCCCTCTTTTACAATTATCCCTATTGCATAAAATACCACACACTAGTGGCCTAGGCTAAATCATAATACCGAAAATAAATAGGACAAACTGAACAGATAATTTTCCTCGAATATTAAATTATGCATAAATACAAAAAGAAAATAAAAGAAGCACAATATTATTGAGCTGTAAATCTTACACATGTATATAGGCTACACGGGGTCTTCTCATTGCTCCGACAATCATTGCTCCGACAACCTTTGTTCCGACAATCATTGCTCCGACGATCATTGCTCCGACAATCATTGCTCCGACAATCATTGCTCCGACAATCATTGCTCCGACAACTATTGTTCCGACGATCATTGCTCCGACGCCGGAAATAACATCTTTGATATTCAATAGGCCTAATTGTAGGCATATGATGTTCAAAATAATTATCTTTCGAAAAAAAACCTTTAAAGTGACGCCACTAGGCTATATCAATGGCAGTGTTAGCATAGTTTACAAAACACGGTTTTCCATCATTGATCTAAGCAACGTTATCAGATTAGTTTTAAAACAACTTAGCGTCGACTCCAGAGAAAAGTCGAGAAAATATTTTAAAAAAATGTTTCCATTCACCATAATAATACAGTGCAACCTGGACATACCGCACCCTGTACAAACCGGAATCCTATCTAAACCGTAATGATTATTTTGATCCCGAATTAATTACAGTATTACACTCGAAAAAATACTAAAGTATCCTTTCCAAACCGGAACCTGTCTACTCTACATTCTTTTCCCCAAATGGATAAATTGTTTTACCTGTACAAATCAGAATCGATTTTCTTTTAAATTAAAAAAAATCGCATATGGGGCACTATAAGATTTAAACAGAGCGGCTACAAGGTGATGTACTGTAACATCCTGCTTGTTAAGCAATGGTAAAGGTGCGAAGTTAAGCATTGTTAACATCGTGAGAAAACTTGTTACTACCTTTAATTTGAGATCGGTAAGCTATTTTAACAACATAACGGTTTAAGAATTGGCCAATAAAATATTGTAACAAAATCATTAATTAATAAAATATTTAAAAATATTAAAAGCTCGTATCAAATTATAAACATATCAGTGCATTAAACACAAATAATTCTCAAGGAAATTAAACTGTGTTTTGGTTAAATTTATTCTGTTTGTGATACTTATTGAAACAATAAATAAATAAATAAATACATAGGTAAAATATAAGTATATTTGAATAATTCTTTCATCACTGGATTATTTCTATATTATTTTTCATTCTTAGTCACAGTCTTAGTCAAAAACACAGCTCCTATTGCTTTTATAATTTAAACGAGCTTATGCCGTTGTAAACAAAATTAATATGCTCCGTGTCTGAAATAATTGCCGGACGATTACAATAATTTAATATTATTTCAGGTTAGGCGATAAAAATTCAATGTTTATAAAATGACAATTGCGCTCCGTGTGTGATATAATGTGACATACAATTACAAAAATGTACTGTTTTTCTAAGTTAGGTGTTAAAAAGGCAATTCTTTTCAAAACCACAATACCGGTAAATTGACCAGTTTGTTTCTTTGATCCGTATAATTAACATGTCTCAACCACATTAAAAGCGAGCTAGAAATGAGATTGAAGCATTCCGGTATATACACTACAGGCTTTACTGTAGTTGATTTTGCCAATGTTTATTTTTTCGGATCTGTGTAAGCTCTATAAAAAGCGGGAAATATTTTATTTGATATATTAGGCTTAAGCGTGTATCAAGATGTGCACACACATAGGTTATTTATTTATTTATTTATTCAAACATATTTATACAGGGTAAAAACATTATTAGCCATTGAATATTTTGCATATGTGCCCTGTTTTATGACAAGCTTTTGCATAAAATATGAAAACACATGTTTAAACAATAATTATCATATGTACAATAGCTGCAATAACTAAAATAAAAGGTACATTAGACTTTTTAGATCAAAATCCGATGATATATGCATTTGTGTTAATTGAATAGGTTTGCAAATGTATATACATGTACATTTATAGCAAAGTGTAAAAAAAAAGATAACACAAATGTCCCCGCACTAAAACTCCTACAAAAACCTACAAAAATTGGAGAAAGCGTTAAGACATGTACAGCCATGTCATTATTGCAGCCCTATCTATAATTGAGTAAGGGTTTGATTATTAGCCATATATAATTTAAGATTATATATAAAAGCAGAAAATGTCTTCTTATTTCTAATTTCTAAAGGTAGCTTATTCCAAAGTCTAGACCCATTCACACTCAAAGATGATTGATGTAAAGAACTATTACACCTGGGCTGCTGTGGAGTATTATTTGTTGCATTACGTGTTGAAACAGTATGATATTCAGAAACGGAGGAAAAAAGATCAGATAAGTAATAAGGAGCTATATTATTTAGAGATTTATAAGTGAGACAACATGATAAAAAACAATATCTTTCTTTAACATTCTGCCACCCTAGACCTCTCACGATATCTATACCGCGAATGTTCCAGTCAAAGTTTTGTGCAAGAAGTCGTGCTGCTCTATTTTGTAATTTTTTTATTTTACATAAATATTTTTGTGCAGCAGAGCCCTAGACAGTGATACAATAATCAATAATACTCTGAAATATACCGTAGTAAACACAATTTATATCATCCGTTGGGAGAATTTGTTTTAACCTTCCTAAGATATAAAGTTGTGAAGACAATTTCATACACAATCCAACTATATGGTTAGACCAGTATAATTTACTATCTATTTCTACACCAAGATATTTAGCAGACTTAACAAAGGGTAATTTAACACCATTTATAAAAATATCCATGCTGTGTCTACTATATTTTTCTTAGATATAATTAATACATTACACTTGTCTATGTTTGAAGTTAACTTATTTTGTCCAAACCATTCTATAGCTTTATTGACAGCATTCTGAAATAGTTGCTGTATTCTCGTTATAGATTTATCACTAACACCTATCATAGCATCATCAGCAAAAATATTACAGAAGGCATTAAATAGACATGAGGAAAAATCATTAATAAGTATAGATCCCTGTGGAACACATTTGTCAATGAGTTTTGTATTAGAAATGTTACCATTTATGGTAACAACTTGAGCTCGTTCATTGAGATAATTTGTAAACCATTGTAATTCAGTGCCATTAAGGCCGTATTTGTTTAATTTTTAAAAAAGTAATTTGTGATCAATTGTGTCAAAACATTTAGCAAGATCAAACATACAAATACCATTAATTTCATTTTCGTTATTATTGTCAAGCACATATTCAATCACATTATGCAAAGACGTCTTGGTTGAATGGAGTTTCATGAAAGCTGACTGGGAATGTGTAATGAAAGAGTGAGATTGTAAATATTCTCTCAATTGAGAGTAAACTAATTTTTTAAATAATTTTGGAATATGCCCAATTACAGAAATTGGTCGAAGGGTCTTGTTTAGAGCCTTTGTTTTTGTAAACTGGAGTAACCCGAGCTTTCTTCCATTAATTTTGAATTTCTCTATTAGAAAGTGACATATTAAATAAGATTGTTAGACTGCTACAGATAATCTCACTGCTAAGTTTGAGAATACAAGAATCATAGCCTAGAATATCAACATTGGTTTCAGGTGGCAATTTGTTTATAAATGCCTAGAACATCTTCCCCAAGAAGGGCTTTTAAATTTAAAGTTATATATACTCGAGTTGTTTCTCCATATTAATTCATCATTTTCACTAAATTTACTGCACAGTTTATTTCTAGCGGAAGCAAAGTGACCATTCCACGCATCTGGTGACAGATCTGATGTCATGGAACTTTTTCTATTTTTTCCCAGGGATTGGTTTACTGCTTTCCAAACGTCACAGGGTTTATTGGCTGTGATTTGTTTTCTTATAATAGGATCGTTGCGAATTTCGAATTGTTGAGATGACCAAATTTCTCAGTCTTTTGTATTGATTAATTTTGTCAGAAGAGCCAAGTCAAACAGCCATGCGGTGAGTATAATCACGTTTATATATTAGATCTAAAATTTCGTTGGTCATCCATGGATTTGCCCATGGCTTAAATATGTCTTTGATTATTTCGTTTATTTGCAGAACCCCTTCGATTATTTATTTTACATGTGGCATCTGCGTTAGCAATGGATACTTCGAAAAGATAATAGTAATACAGTGTTAGGATCCTAATTAAATTGAAATGGGTGTGGAGTTGAAACTGTTATCTCTCACAATCAGTAAAAAAACGATTGTCGGAGCAATGATTGTCGGACAATGATTGTCGGAGCAATGATTGTCGGATCAATGATTGTCGGAGCAATGATCGTCGGAGCAATGATGGTCGGAGCAATGATGGTCGGAGCAATGATCGTCGGAGCAATGAGGCTGTCCCGGCTACACAGAGAAAATAGGTTAAACTTTTTTTCAAAAAAAACTATGGCAGGCCTACTAGCACGATAACAGAGGTGGACAATTACAATATATAGACACTTTATAATCGATTTTTGTATAGCAAAGCAACCCCCCCCCCCCTAACCCCCCCCCTCTAGATCCGGCCCTGAATGTCATGCGACATTTGTTTCAATGCTGATACGGAAATAAATGATTTCTTATAAATGCGATATTTAGCTGTACCGCCCAGCTGGCTAAGCGAAATTGATGACGTTTTACACACACGCTGTAGGAGTGTTCCGCAAAATGATTAAATTATGGCTAATTTTGCAAAAATTGTACACGATAAAAGTGAGAATATTCTTACCATTTATGTTAATTATGTCAATGTGTAGCTGTGTGCAATTCGTGTGATAATATCATATATGGGGTCGCGTCAGTCTGTCAGTAATTTAACAAACTCAATCATGATCACCTACCTGAGTGAGTGAGACTGAGACAGTCTCACTCAACCTCAGGTAGGTGATCATGATTGAGTTTGTTAAATGACTGACTGTGACTCACAGTCACACTACTCACAGTGTGAGTGTGAGCTGTGATATCATACTGTAGCCTGTGTAGTCCTACTGATAGCTAAACTATACTCGCCGTCAAATTAACCAGGATCGCATGATTTTCGGCCA